>CAUYRH010048127.1:0-12911 GCA_963574655.1 Perodicticus potto | reverse complement strand
ATAAAGTGAGACTCTGTCACTACAAAAAAAAAAAAAAAAGGCCAAAGCGCTGATACAGCTACAACATCACTACCCCTGAAAACATGCACTAAGTGAAAGAAGCCAGATACAAAAGGCCATACGTTATATGGTTGGGTTTATGTGAAATATCCAGAGTAGGCAACTCCGTAGAGACAGAAAACAGATCTGGGGCCGCCAGGTGCCAGAGGGAGGGAGAAGTGGGGAGTGACTGCTTGATGGGTAAAAGGTCCCATTTGGGGATGGCTGCATGACATTGTGGACATGCTAAACACCACTGAACTGAAGCCACCCAAATGCCCATCAACCCAGGGCTGGGTTAACAAACTGTGGCCTATGTGCACCATGGAATACTATTCAGCCATTAAAAGATGCAGACGTTACATCTTTTATGTTTACCTAGATGGAGTTGAAACCTATGTGTCTTGGTAAAGTATCTGAAGAATGGAAAGAAAAGTATCAAATGTACTGGATGCTAATATGAAACCTATATATAAATACGCATACAAAATGCTAAAACACAAACATAATCTAGCAAGGGGGAGGGGAAGAGGGAGAGCAATTGGCCGGAGGAGGGAGGGCATTCTTTTCTCACTTTGTCGCCCTTGGTAGGATGCCATGGCGTCGTAGCTCACAGCAACCTCGAGCACTTGGGCTCAAGCTATCCTCTTGCCTCAGCCTCCCAAGTAGCTGGGACTATAGGCTCCCACCTCAACCCCCAGCTACTTTTAGAGACAAGGTCTTGTTCTGTCTCAGGCTGGTCTCGAACCTGTGAACTCAGGCAATCCACCAGCCTCAGCCTCCCAGGTACTGGGCTTACTGGCATGAGCCACGGCGCCCAGCGAGGGAGGACATTTTGTGGGATCTCACTTAATGTGCACAATGGGATACTATTTAGCACACACCCCCTCCAGGCAGAGGGGCTCTCCTACAACCTGAACTTTACCTTGGAAGTGAGAACAACGTAACCTAAAAAATTGTTCCCTCATATTTATTTGAATAAATAAACAAACAAATTAATTAATTAAAATAGTTAGAATGGTGAATTTTATGTTGTATGAATTTTACCCCAACTTTTTTTTTTTTTAATCAGCCTGGTCTGCCTGGTTCATCTCTGCATCCCCTGGGCCTATAAGAGTGCGAGGGACACAGCAGGTGCTCAGAATATATTTATCAGAGAAATGAATAAAGGACAAAAACCTAAGTCTCAGTCTCAGGTTCTTCCCACATCAAGAAGCTTCAGGAGACTCTAGGCCAGTGGTTCCCAAAGTCCATCCAGTGTGTGTCAGAATCACTGGGAGGGCTCGTCACACGCAGGTCGCTGGGCCTCAGCCGCACA
The DNA here is from genome assembly GCA_963574655.1 of Perodicticus potto. NCBI lineage: Eukaryota > Metazoa > Chordata > Mammalia > Primates > Lorisidae > Perodicticus > Perodicticus potto. The sequence goes on along the minus strand of CAUYRH010048127.1, from coordinate 11,554 downwards.
GCTTCTGACTCAGAAGGTCTGAGTGGGGCCTGAGAGTTTGCAGGTGGAGGACAATGGCTATGCTATCCATAAACCAAGAGAAGAGAGGGTATGTACCTTGACGTGACCAGGAAAGAGGAAGGGGACAGCTCATGTCTAATAAGGGAAAGAGAGAGATTTGAACCACCTGAAAACTGCACCTCATAAAAAATGGGTTGTCAGTTTTAATCAATAGAAGACTCTCTGAAGGAGGGCTTCTTTTCTATCAGGTGAGTTTACAGGTTTGGGGGAAGGACAACTTGGCTGTATGACACTGCTGGCTAGAGCCACATTCTGATTTGAAATTAAAGGTCCTCACTGTGGCTTCCTGTCTCTAGTCCCATCTATTTCCCTGCGTTCTTGGGATAACCACATATTTCTTACTACCATCTGCAGACCTGGTTGCAGACTCTCTCCCCTACCGCTCTTCAGGTGAGCCCACAGTGGCCTTGGGAAAGCTCCCAGAACAAACCAGCTCTTTCCTCTCCCCAGGACCTTTTCACGTGCTGCCTCTGCCTACAACAACTGTCTCTTCCCCCATCCTGCCCCACCTGCCCTACCCTCACCTTCTCTACCTTTTATCACACCTCCTTCTCCTTTGTCAAGCAATTCCTTCCCAATCACTGAAGGTGCCTCCTCCAGGAAGCCTTGTTGGAACAAGCTTCTAGAGGGGGGAAGGGGAGTTCCTGTTAATGCCCTATGCACCTGGGCATCTTGACCTCTCCTTCATAACCTGCATCGACCAACCTGTTCTGCACAGCGGGCCCCAGTGTGAGTGGAAGCCCCAGGAGGTGTCTCGGTCCCTAGCACAGTGCCTGACCCACAGGGAATAAATGAGGAAAAGAACAAACCAAGAAACTGGATCCAGCAGCCACCAGCAATAAAAGCCAGCATCTAGCACTGGAGCACTGTCCCTGATGGAAACTGCTGCAAAGGAGTTTGTTTTTTTTACAACAAAGTCCCGGTGGGTAGTAAAGTCCCTTTGCACTGAGCTCGAGCCTGAAATGCCTTTCCTTCCCCTCCCCACCAGGCAGACTGATTTTTCCCCTTGGAAGAGTTAGTTTTTCCCTCTGCATTATCAGAGCACTGGGGTTTGCAATTCACAGGGCAGGGACAGGAAGAGAAGTCACAATTCAACAAATAAATATTCACTGAGCACCACCTAGGAACCAAGCACTGAGCTAGGCTCGGAGAGATGATTAACAGAAATGGTCAGAGCCCTCCAGGCTTCTGCTTCAGCAGGACGCAATAGTCTCCCCTTATCTTTGAGGAGCCCCAAGGGATGCCTGAAATCACAGATGGTACCAAACCTGCTGGTCATTGATCAGAACACGTGTCTCTTCATGTCTTCCACTCACAAACAGAAGGCCTCTTCGCCTTAACTGAGCTCTTATCACTCACTGTGGTGTTCACTTTTGCAGTCTGAAGTCTGACAGCAAAAATAGCATGAATTCCTTTTCCCTTCCTTACAATTTCGCGGATAGAAGAGTCAGTCTTGGCATAAAGTTTAACAACCTCAGCATACAATTCTTTTTCTTTCCTTATTAAGTTGAAAACTTTCACCTTTTCACGCGAAGGAAGCGCCTGTGGCTTCTTTTTGGTATAATTGAATTGCCAGCATCACTGCTCTGATGATTTGAGGCCATTATTAAGTAAAATAAGGGTTCCTTGAACAAAAATGCTGCCGTAACACAGCAGTCTAATACCTGATAACCTCAGTGACTAGAGGGCTGGGAGTGTCTAAAGCCTGGAAACTCTGAACAAAGGGAGGATTCACATACCCAGTGAGATGGAGCCAGATGGTGACAGATTTCATCCTGCTGCTAAGAAGGCATGCAATTTAAGACTTATGAATTGTTTACTTCTGGAATTTTCCAGTGAATAATTTCCAGGTTGCCATTGACCTCTGGTAACTGCAAGTGCAGGTCAGAAGGGACTCCTAGTATGCTTCTCGACTGGCTCCCATGTGCCAGGCTTGGACATGGGCACTTGCTGAGGGCCTTAGGAAAGAAGCACAATGTGGAGCCAACACTGTGGGCTCCGGGTCAAGTCACTTCCTAATGTTGTGATTTAATGACTCCAGCACATCACTAAACCTCAAGGGTCCACGTCTGCAAAATGGGGATAATAATTGTCTCTGCCTCACAGGGTCATTGTGAAGATTAAATGAATTAGCACAGTGAAGGCATCAACAAGGTGCCTGGCACATTTTAAGTGCTCAGCAAAATGTTAGCAGTTACCCATTGAATACCCCCAGCAATCTAGAGCCCGGTAGTGTTATTCCAAATAAAGATGGCGGACCAATAGACTCTAAGAGGTTAAGTGACTCTCCTAAGATACATGGCTCAGCACGATTTTAAGTTGCAATTAGAATCTTTCTCACTCCAAAACTAGATTTCTTTCCCGGACACCACCTTGCCCTGCTCTCATCTCCTACTTACCCTCCGTAGTAGCCACTCCCATTTGTTTACTTACTGTCTTTGGATGCTTTACAAATACAACACCAGAGTGGTTGTGACCAGACTATATGGCCCAGAAGACAAAAATACTTACTATTGAGCCCTTTATGGAACAAGTTTGACAATCCCTGATCTATAGGGTAGTTACCTGCTTGTATATCTGTCTCCCCCGATAGACTGCAAGTGTTTTTAACTAGAATCTTATTTATCTTTGAACTGGTGAAAAGAATAAGTGCACTTCCCTGCAAGGGGCTCAGTGCTGGTTAAATAAAACATGAAAGGCAATTCCCTCTGGAAATTCTCATGTCCATCCTTTCTAACCCCACACCAGGACATCAGAGCCCATGGTCTCTGCCTGTTTCAGAAAGTGCATGTTGTGTTAGGCAATGAGCCTGGATGTGTCTGCTTCCAGCAGCTCAGAAGCCTATGAACTGCCTCCCATTGGCGGTACCCTTGGTAAAGGTATTTCTGTTCCACCACAGAACCTTCCCAGGAAGGAGGCTCCCTTTTTATGTACAGTCAATACATAAAAATCAATTATATTCCTACACATATCAGAATAATGTTGTTTTAGGAAAATTCTAATTTATAATTTTGTTTGTTTGTTTGTTTTTGTTTTTTGCAGTTTTTGGCCAGGGCTGGGTTTGAACTCGCCACCTCCGGCAAATGGGGCTGGCGCCTTACTCCTTTGAGCCACAGGCACTGCCCTCTAATTATAATTTTTAAAGTACTATAAGATATCTAGGATTAATGCTGAAAAATTGTATGCAAAATTTTTACAAAGAAAATTACAAAATGTTAATAGTAGACATTTAAAAATGGCCTAAATTGGGCCGGACACAGTGACTCATGCCTGTAATCCCATCACTTGGGATGCCAAGGTAGGTGGATTGCCTGAGCTCACCAGTTGGAGACCAGCCTGAGCAAGGAAGAGACCCTGTCTCTAAAAAATAGCCAGGCATTGTGGCAGGCACCTGTAGTCCCAGCTACTCAGGAGGCGGAGGCAAGAGAATCACTTAAGCCCAAGAATGAGCTCTGAGCTGTGACGCCATGGCACTCTACCGAAGGTGACAAAATAAAATTCTGTCTCCAAAAAAAAAAAAAAAATGGCCTAAATAAATGGAGATAGACCAAGTTCATAGATAGGAAGATTCCGTATCATAAAGATGGCTACTCTTTCTCAAATAGGAAGGCTTTTCTACTCTGAGAATCCCAAACACTCTCCACCTCTTCCTTAAATTAAAAAAAAAATTCAGTTTAAAAGATTTTTTTAAGAAAATAGGAAAAAAAGAGACTGACCAACTTTGTCTTAATCAATAGACTAATGCCCAAGAAATATTGTATAGTAATAGCCAGTTTTACTCCATAAAATAATTATAACAATGACGTTTTGAACTAAGTACTATCATGAGTCCCATTTCACAAATAAGGGAACTAAGGCCCAGAGAGGTTAATCGGCTTGCCAAAGGGCACACAGCTAGTCAGTGGTGGAGCCAGGCTTTAAAGGCAGGCAATCTGGCCCCAAGTCTACATCCTGAACTGCTGCTGTCTGCCACTGTCAAGACTGTTGTCACTCACTTGCCTTCTTCAAAGCTTTGAGGAGGGTGAAGTTGCAGCAAGATCACTGGTGAACCTCGCCTCCTTCGTCCATTCAGCTGAGGACCTCCGGGTGTGTTCCGGGTAAGCACAAGTGCCTTGTTTGGCAAGGGGAGGGGAAGAGGCTGAGAACCAGGCTGTATGTGACTGATGAAGAATCCCTTCTATTCCTACAGGGGGTTTCTGAGACATAAGCCCTTCCTAAGGTCCTTAGGATGATGAAGTCCTTCCTTCCCTGCCTGGACGTGAGACCCTGGCTCCCTGTGGATCTGCTTTATTTTTTTTTTCCACCTTTTTCTCCCCCAGTTAATTTGAGCACACAAAGAATTAGGTTACAATGTTTGCATTTGTTAGCTATAGACCCTGTTGTAGTTGTGTCCCAACCCTAGGAGGTGGGCCATGTACCCCCACATGTGCCCATTACTTGGGAGCACACCAATCCCCCCTTCCTCCCCTCTCCTCCCTCTCTCCTTCCCTTCCCCCTTTTATAAATTGAATTGAGTTTTTCTCTTGTGTGGACGTGTATTAGATCATCTCCTGGCTTCATGTTTTTTTGGGTTTTTTTTGTTTTTTTTTTTTTAAGACAGAGCCTCAAGCTGTCACCCTGGATAGAGTGCTGTGGCATCACAGCTCACAGCAACCTCTAATTCCTGGGGTCAAGCGAGTCTCCTGCCTCTGCCTCCCAAGTAGCTGGGACTACAGGCGCCCACCACAACGCTCGGCCATTTTTTTGTTGCAACCGTCACTGTTGTCTGGCGGGCCAGGCTGGATTCGAACCCACCAGCTTAGGTGTACGTGGCTGGCGCCTAGCCCGTTGAGCCACAGGCGCCGAGCCAGCTTCATGTTTTTTAATTCTGCTTCTCTCCTTTCCCTTTTGGGACCTATCGGTCTCATTCCTTTGCAGTCTGTCCCACGTGCACACATGCAGCTCCTAGTTCTTGTGAAACACCCTAAGAGGCAGGTGAGAGGTGGGCTGAGAGAACAGTCTGTCCACACCATGGTTCCGTGTACCCTGGGCAAGACCCTGCATTAAATGTCAGGGCCCCTGGAAGCATCTGGCATACAGCTAAATGCCCCCACTAGGTGAAGGGTGCAGATGAATCCCAGTAAGACACATACTCAGCCCCCAAGGAGCTCAGTTTAGAAAATCATTAAATTCCAGGCAAAATTGTATCAGGTTTAGGGCAGAGGTGGAGGGTGTTGGGGGAGGCAGAGTAGTGAGGGGCTTCCTAGTTCAAAACTCAGCTCTTCCACCCATCCTCTGTATACTTGAACAAACTACCTGTGGTAACTTTCTCCCTAGGAAAACCTCCCCAACCTCCCTTGAGACAAGCCCTCCTCTACAGCCTGGATAGGTGGGCCTTCCTTCTTAGCTTTTCTTGAAGATGCTAGTCCTTTCCCTGAACCATTTGGCCCACCTTCCCTTGCCCTCTGAATTTTTGCTTTTTTTGGTCTTTAAATGTTCAATTTTTTATTCTGGAGTTGTGGGGCAGGAGAGGACCTTTGGGATACAGTAGCTGCAACCCACTTTTTTCACATCTAAGACCAGGGTGAACACCTCATATTGAGTCATGGCCTTATTTCCAGAGCTGGCCTTGGGCAAATAATCTCTTCTCCAAAAAAATATGGCCCTTGTAAAAAAATTGCTGAATGTTGATTTATCCATTCCTTTATTCTAAGAACAGTAAATTTTCTGGTGCTGGATTCGCAAAGATAAACAAGAGAGGGAACCCTCTGCTTCGCCTCTTATTGGGAAAGGAAAAGAGACACCACAGAAAGTAGATTTAACACCAATGTTTATTAGGGCTGAAAAGAAGAAGGAAAAAATAGATGACAAAAACCTTGGCATCCCCCAGTGGTGTGCTTCATTACTCTGAACAAGCCTTTTCCAAATTCCTTAGGGCAGGCAGCTGCCCCAAACTGCTGGTTTGGAGTTCCAGCTCCATCAGCCATGTAAGATTCTTGTTCTGCCCACCCTTACACAGTGGTAGAAAGATCTTTGGGGAAGTCTATACTTTAGGCTATTAGTTTTAATGATTTATGCTGGTTAGTAAAATGAAGCAGTATATATATTTGCCATTTCCAAGCCAAACTTTAGCACACCCACAGCTCATGAAGTCTGAAGACATCCATTTCCGCAGTTTAACAACAAATCAAAGAAGGAAATTTGTCTTGTTTGAACATTATTCAGGTTGTTTCCTATGAAATGTTTGCTGAAAAAGAATAAGAAAATAATGTTAAGATGATCATGATGGTAGTAGTGGTGATGGTAATTATGATCATGATGATAGTAGTGGTGGTGGTGATGATGGTTGTGGTAATTATGATGGTGATGGTGGTGATGATCATGGTGGTGGTGGTGATGATGATAATGATGGTGGTGATGGTGGTGGTGATGATGATAATGATGATGATGGGTGGTATCTGTGGCTCAGTGGGTAGAATGACAGCCTCATATACCGAGGGTAGAGGGTTCAAACCCGCCCATGGCCAAACTGCAACAAAAAGTAGCCAGGTGTGGTGGTGGGTGCCTGTAGTCCCAGCTACTCAGGAGGCTGAGGCAAGAGAATCGCCTAAGCCCTAGAGCTGGAGGTTGCTGTGAGCCGTGTGATGCCACGGCACTCTACCAAGGGCGACACAGTGAGACCTTGTCTCTTAAAAAAAAAAATGACGATGGCAGTGATGGTGGTGGTGGTGATGATAATGATGATAGTGGTGGTGATGATGGTGGTGGTGATGATGACAGTGGTGGTGATGATAATGGTGGTGATGATGACAGTGGTGGTGATGATGACAGTGGTGGTGATAATGGTGGTGGTGATGTTGACAGTGGTGGTGATGATGGTGATGGTGATGATGACAGTGGTGGTGATGATGGTGGTTGTGATGATGATAATAATAATGATGGTGCTGGTAGTGGTGATGATGATAATAATGATGATGGTCTCAGCCTTACTATGAAGCTAATTTATAGCTTTCATATGAAGGCTATAACCCAATTACAGCACAAGAATATAGGGAAAGGGAAGGTAAGGGAAGGGGGAGGATGGGCGAAGGGAGGGCAATTGGTAGGCAACACCTACAGTACATCTTAGAAGGGTACAGGTGAAACTTACTAAATGCAGAATACAAATGTCTTCATACAATAACTAAGAAAATGCCATGAAGGCTATGTTAAAACAGTTTGATGAAAATATATCAGATTGTATATGAAACCAGCACATTGTACCCCATGATTGCACTAATGTACACAGCTATGATTTAATAAAAAATAAATAAATAAAAAATAATGATGATGGTGGTGATGATAGTGTTGGTGATGATGGTGGGGGTGGTGATGATAGTGGTGGTGATGATAGCGTTGGTGATGATGGTGGGGGTGGTGATGATGGTGGTGATGAGGGTGGGGGTGGTGATGATGATGATGGTGGTGGTGATGGTGGTGGGGGTGGTGGGGGTGGTGATCATAGTGGTGGTAGTGGTGATGATGGTGGTGGTGGTGGTGGTGATGATAGTGGTGGTAGTGGTGATGATGGTGGGGGTGATGATGATGATGGGGGTTGTGGTGATGATGCTGTTGATAAAGAACACCTAGGAGGAGAAAAGGGAAGAAGGAAGAGACAAAGGAAGAGGAAGAGGAGACTAAGGAGAAGCAAACAGCCATCCTGCTGTCATTTCCCAAGGACTTCCTGTGTGGTGCCAGGGCAACCACAGGCATTGACTTTTTCAAATCCTTAGAACATCCATGAGGGAGAACCTATTACTATCCTCATATTACAGCTGAGAAAACTGTATCATCAGGAACTTTTTTCCCAAGGTTATTCGGCCAGTGACTGGCAGACTCAATACCTGAAAGCTAACTCCAAATTCCAAACTGACACCTCCCTCCATCCACTGCTTCCTTGTCTTCCTGTGAGTGGGAGCTGCTGGAGTGAGGCCTCTGGGGAACCATGCATTTGCTCACCCTGGCCCACCAGCAGGAACAGACCTCAGTCACATTTTGGACGACACTTCCATGGGGCTTACACAACCCAGGAAGCTCTCTGCTTGCCTGGACTGCACAGTGGTAATATGTGCTCCATTTACGGAGTTGTTTATTATGTGCTAGGCTTCTTAAACATCATTGTTACTTCAATTTACAGAGGCAGAAATGGAGACTCAGAGAGGTTAAGCAACTTGCCCGAGGCCACAGAGCTAGGACACGGAGAGTCAAACCAGCTCTGAGCATCTCATCACCACGGCCACTACCATCATCACCATCACCATTGCCACTACCATCATCACCACCACCACTACCATCATCTCCATCGCCACTACCATCATCACCACCACCACTACTATCATCACCATCACCATCGCCACACTTTTTTTTTTGGAGACAGAGTCTCACTATGTTGCCCTCGGTAGAGTGCCGTAGCATCATAGCTCACAGCAACCTCAAAGTCCTGGGCTTAAGCAATTCTCTTGCCTCAGCCTCCCAAAAAGCTGGGACTACAAGTGCCCGCCACAACATCTGGCTATTTTTTTGTTGTAGTTGACCTTAGCTGGGATCAAACCTGCCAGCCTCCGTGTATGTGGCTGGCGCCGTAACCACTGTGCCACGGGCGCCAAGCCTACCCCACACTTTTGTTAGAGCTTCAGTGCTGGAAGACCAAGGTTAGTGTAGGGAAGGGCTGAAGTCTGGAAGTTGGGAGCCCAGCTCAGGTACCGCAGAACCCTGACCTCAAGGAGGGTAGGCTAGAAGAACAGAAGACAGATGTCAACCTAATCTCTACCCCTCAAAAGCAAAACCTCCATTCCACTCCCAGTTGGTGCCCTCTCAGTATCTGTGAAAACCCCTCAGAGGGATTCCATGTCCCCCAACCCCCACATACAGGACTGAGCAGGAGAGTCTGCATGAAGTGTGAGGGACTTGCAGTCATCAGAAGACAAACATACCAACCGCCACCTAGCATGGGTTAGTAGCCTACTCACACTCAGTTAGCTCCTCTGTAAAGTGGGGTCAAAGTGCATGCCTGCCAGGACAGCAGAGCATTAAGAGGATCAAAGGAGGGCGGCGCCTGTGGCTCAGGGAGTAGGGTGCCAGCTGATTATACTGAGGGTGAGAGGTTCGAACCTGGCCACAGCCAAACTGCAACAAAAAATAGCTGGGCATTGTGGCGGGTGCCTGTAGTCCAGCTACACGGGAGGCTGAGGCAAGAGAATCACATAAGCCCAAGAGCTGGAGGTTGCTGTGAGCTGTGACGTCATCACACTCTACTGAGGGTGACAAAGTGAGACTCTGTCTCTAACAAAAGGGAAAAAAAGAGGATGAAAGGAGAGATTTTATGTGACAGCACCTAAAAACTATAGAACGATCCTCTAACAGAGTGTGCCTGTGAGGACTGCCCACACTGGCACAAAATGCATAATAAACAGCACAGACAGAAGATTTCTCCTAGCCGCAAAGGATAAACTACCTGGACTACATGCCTGTCCATTAGAAGGGACAGGTGAAACCTACTAAATGCAGAACACAAATGTTTTCACACAATAAACAAGAAAAATCCCATGAAGGTTATGTCGAACAGTTGGATGAAAATATTTCAGATTGTATATGAAGCCTGTGCACTGTACTCCATGATTGCAGTAAAGTACACAGCTATGATTTAATAAAAAATTAAAATTAAATAAAAAAACTGACAGGAGAAATGAAATTCCCCGGGCTTAACCTCTAAAGGAATTTTGCCACCTTCTCTAATAGAAATTGGAAAAGCAGGAAAGGCAATGAGAACAGACAAACAGACCAGGAGAAGCAAGCAGCCTCCTCTGGGAAGAGAGAGAGGTGGGCAGGCGGGATGTGCTGGGCATGCTGAGCAGTCCCCTGTGGGTGGAAGGAGGAAGCCCGGTGAAGACAGGTGGGGGGTGACTGTGGGAGGGAAGTGGGGAACGGGACTGAGACCCAGGAGGGGACCTTCAGATGCTGGTGATGATGGTGCCGATGTGACAGATGGCACGGGTCAATCCCACAATGCTGACCTCACCTGAGAGACCTGAGTCTCAACAATCCAGATTTGGGTTCCAGACTGATCTTCTCTGAATGACATCAGGGTCACATCCTTCCCTATCTGGGATCTCCAGGCACCTCAGTAGAGGACAGGCTCCCTGTGTGTCCCGCAGCCTCCCCTCAACCTGGCTCCCCGTCTTCCGTGCCTTCCTGCCTTGCTCTTACCACCCTGAGCCATGCTGGCCCCCAATGCCATGGTCCAGAGGGTCTCCAGCCCATGCCATGCTGTCCCCTGCCAACCCCTCCGACAGAAGACCCGGGAGAATGAGACGTACCACAGCTAGTCCCAAGCCCCTTACACGGGGTGGACTCTGTTCCTGTCACAGTGGGGTTTGCAGTGAGGGTTCAGCCAGTGCTCCAGGAACTGCTCCTCCGCGCGGTGCTCCAGGGCAAGCAAGTAGTGCATGTGCTCCTGTGGACCCAAAGCCACAAACAAGAAGGCATCACCCACAGTGACCGCTGAGATGCCGACCTGCACGCATGCTGGGTTCTGCCTCCTGAGACAGGTGCAGCCCGGCAAAGGAAGGGTGGGAGGCAGACAGGGAGGGGAAATCCACCGCCACGGCCCCTCCTCCCTCAGGGAAAGCCAATCAGATCCACGCACTCACTGGACCAAATAAAGAAGTCTGGCAGTACTGAGTGCTGAGAGGGTGTCTCCACGGGGACTCCCACCCTCGCTGGCAGAGTGTAACCACTGGCTGCCTGCAACCCAGAAATTTCACTCTCACTTTTGCACCGTGGAGCCGTGCACCTCACACTGCCAGATGTCAGGGTCACCAGGAAGGCTTATTAAAACTCAGATTTCCAGGCCCAGAGTTTTTGACTCAGTGGGTCTTGGATGGAGCACAAGAATATGCATTTTTCACCAGTTCCCAGCCCATGACAACATTGCTAGTTGCTTTGAGAACAAGAGAAACTCTCATATCAGGAAAGGTGAATAAAAATGTTTCCAGCAGCAGCAATAAATTCATAGTAGCAAAACACGAAATGCCAAATATTCATGGAGTAAACGATAGGGCCACACCGTAGAATTACACAGCAGTGACCATAAATTGTACTGTAGCTACATGTGACAACTTAGGTCTTAGAAATAGCATGGTGAGGGAAGAGAGCAAGTCCCCATGGACTACATTTATAGTGTGACCCCATTTCTATAAAGCTCAAAACATGCATAACTACATAATATATTACTGCTGGCTACAACATCTTTTTTAAAAGGTAAGGGGTGACCGGAAAAAAGCTACAGGTTCTGTACTAATATCAAACAAAATGACTTTAAAACACAAAAATGCTGCTAGATCCACTTATTGCACAATAAGATGGGGAAAGGGGTGAGGGAGGGAAGGGGAGGGAGAGGGTGGGGGGCAGAGAGGATAAAGGGTGAGATCACACTTGTGGTGCATATTTGAAGGGTCAGGAGAAAACTTCTAAATAC
>CAUYRH010048126.1:0-20731 GCA_963574655.1 Perodicticus potto | reverse complement strand
CTCTCTTCACCACTACGGTCTTATCATACAGCCTAAAATTTTATATGCTGATACCCCAGCTTGTTTGTATTCTAAAAAACAGCCGCCTTATCTATATAAATGAAGAGTTATTTTTTCCAAGTCTTAAAACTCCAAACTTGGTATATAAATAGGCATGGCATTGAATGGGTAGATTGCTTTGTGAAGTATAAACATGTTAAAAATGTGATTCTTCCCAGACTTCAGCATCATATGTTCTTCCATTTGTGAATATCCTCTGCTACTTTCTTTCTTAGGGTTTCACAATTTTCTTTATAGAAGTCCTTCACTTCTTTTGCTACATAAATGTTTAGGTATTTCATTACCTCTGAAGCTGTAGTGAAGGGAGTTGTGTCTTTAATTAGCCTGTCACCCTTGACTGTTATTGTTAGATACAAAGGCTACGAACAAGTGGACATGGATTTTATGTCCTGACACATTACTGCATTTTTTGGTGCAGTAATGTGTTCTGTGGTTGAGTCTTTGGGGTCTTCTAAGTATAAGATCATATCATCAGCAAAGAGGGAGAGTCTGACCTCATCTGCTCCCAACTTGCCAATCTTTAAAAAAATTTTCTGGACTATCAGAATGGTTATTGCACAAATAAATAAAATTTATCAATTCTATTTTGTCTATTAGAGAGTCTCCCTGTTTACCCAAAGTACCATTTCCTTTTTTATATAAAAGTCACTAGAGTTAAGTAAAAACACTGACAAATTTATTAGTATACCTCTTGTTAGACCACTTTTTATCAGAGGTGACAATAAAGAGTGATGATGAGTCCCAAACTTAAACCATGTTTACTCTTTTTGTTAAAAGAGAGACAAACATACCTCCCAAGGTAGCAACTATCTCAATTCTTTAAAGAGAGGCATCAAATGAAGTTTCTTCTAAAATGAATATTAGCCTCTAAACTTTTATTCTTATGTGATTAAAAGAACCCAAAATATATCAGAGAAGAAAATCTACTCTAGAAAGAAATACACAAAGTTGCTTCAGTAAGATCAAATTATTCTTCAACTCTTAAAAGTCTTCTAAATCTTCAGTATCAATGTCTTCAGGTAACCCAAATTTCTACAGTCATAGGATTTCTACAAACTGTCTTCTGAGAATAGCGAATTTGTAAATTATGGCAGAATATTAAAAATCAAACAGGAATATGTCTTTACCAGCTTGGTTGGTTGTAGCAGGATTCCCACTAGGAGCGACAAGAAACAAAGACTGGATAAAAGATCCCAGTGCGTTCACAATATCACGGAACACCTTGGTGGAATGCTGCTTCATATCATAGGACTGACAAAATGACCTGTAAAATAATTTGAAATGTTTCTGGGAAAAACACTGGACTATATTAAAGATTTTTAACACTTTTTATAGGAAGTGATATTGCTATAAGTATCATGTTATATTCAAAAACTCTTCCTTACACCTGATGTTACTAATTTAGGAAAAAGGTTTACTAATTGAGCCCAAGGTCCTACAAACATCACTGTGGCCGTATTAACTCAGTAATTCCAGACTGATGTTGGCCATCAACCTCTGAATTCTTTCCCACCCTAATCCAGCCCCTCCATAAATATACAATACTCTACTTTGTTTAGAAATCACAGAGATTTAAATCGTTCCTACTAATTTATTAACTTACTATTGGTTAATTAGTATTAACCTATCCACTTAACAGAGTAACCTGCAAGTCCTACCTGAGCAGCTGAGGCTGCACGCACAGTCTGTGTATTGATTCCACTGCGACAGCTCGTAGCCACTGTGGTTTATCTGCATCCAGAAATTTCACCAGAAGTGACAGAAATATCTCACATTCAGTTACCTAAAAAGTGTATTATTTTCGATCAAAAAGAAGAATTATAAATCACATTCTTATTCTTAACTTAGTGCCCTGGATAAAACAATAAAGCATTTTAGAATTGAAATACTTTTTCTTTTTTTTTTTTTAGGGGCAAGGTCTCTGTATTATCAAGCTGGAGTACAGTGGCACAATCACAGCTCACTGCTGCCTCAAACTCCTGCCTCAACCTTACAATGTACTGAGATTGTAGGCATAAACCACTGCACCCAGTTCTAGATTTGAAATAAAATTCTTAATGGAAAGTGGAGAAATAAAGAAGTGAAAAGTAGTAATATAAAAAAAGTTAACAGTAAAAACCACAGCATCTCTCTAAATATATCCCTGAGAACAACAGCAATCTGCTAACACGGTTAACCTGTGAGCCTTACTCTTCAGAAAGCACAGTGTACCATCAGCTAACTCCTGCTAATTGCCTGGGAGCAAACACTATGTCAACTGCTGACATGACGGAAGTTTACCTTTCAGTAAATCCCCCAGTTTTCCCACACTTTCTTTTGCAGATTAGGAAACAAAGAGGCAACAAGCCAAAGGCAGCAGTATAAATTCTGTAAGAGCAAAGCAAGAAGGAACCGATAGTGGCTGACAGGTATAAGACACATACGAACTTAAAACAGGGCCTGGTATCACAGATTACGTGTTAGCTACACCACTGTGTGTGTTAGCAGACCATTTTCTCAGCAAGCTCTTTATAAGTGACGTTTAAAGCACATTCAAGTCATAATTCATTGTTTGTCTAATGACTGAAAGAACAAATAAAACCAACCAGTTGATTAAAAGGCAAGTGGGTTACTGTTGTCATTTATTACTTGAGCACACAGCAATACCTCTGGGAAATGATAATTAAGCTAGTTTTGTGCTTATTAGGCCAAATCGACCCTTATTTCCACAGCAGATGCAGCAGGTTTTTGGAGGGGGGAGCCTCAAAATGAGTGAGCCGTAATGTGAGACAAAATATTTGGGAAACACAGTAGCCCTCAGGACTTCAGCTCAAAGTCTTACCTGCTGATATTTTCTAATTCCTTTAATTATTTTTAACTCAACGCTTAACCATAGGTTCCAAGAAAGGAGAGAGAACCACTGATAAAATCAACTTTGTCCTCAGACCACTATGACTGCGACAGTCACTATCCTGCACACGATACAGTTTAGTCTAAAAGAGCTGGGTCAGAAATCAGACGGCTCAGCCTCTCCATCCAGCAACCTTGCAGATGAGAACACCTAGGAAGCCTCCCCCAGTTGTTTTTTTTTAATAAATAAGGAATAAAAATACCAACACTTTCCTGAGAACTTAAATGAGAAAATGTAAGACTAAAAACATTCCCTAAGCATGATGAAGTGCCACTCAAATGCAGAGAGCATTATTTGTTCTAAATAAATGACCCATGTTTAGGGAACAAACTGAGAAAGAAGGAACACGAGAGGCTGCTGCTCCTCTCTCCTCCCCACCACGGGAGACACACGTGAGGACAGACGAGGACAGGCCAGGCCACACGTCTAAACGCTGTCATGCTGGGACGAGGGCTTCAACATACTAATTTTAGGGGATGCACTTCAATTCATAGTGCCAAATTTTGTAAAAGATAAATAAGTTGGTAGGTCCTGGTTAGTAACAGAAGCAGAAGAGAATTTTGCATTTGATATGATAGCAATGTAACCATACTGTATTTCTTTTTTTTATTATTATTAAGTCATTTGTACACAGATCATGAATACGTTTATGCCATTATGGGATTCAATGTATTGATTATTTGTACAAAGTGGAGTGCTTACATCCTACTAACCAACATAGCCTTCACCTCATTTACCCAATTACAGGGTTAAGACATTTGTGTTCTACACCTGATAGATCCGACTTGAACTTGCAATATGCTCCATAGGTGTGGTCCCCCACTAACCCTCCCTCTATCGACCCACCCTCCTCCCTCACTCTGCCCCTCCCCTTCCCTCCTTCATCCTAGGCTACAGTTGTGTTTCATTTTTCATATGCATGTATTTCTGAAAAGAAAAGAATGCTTTGTTCTCCATGACTGACGAATGGATGCAAAACAGAAAAGGAGGCCAGACATGGTGGCTCAGCCTGCAATCCCAGCACTCTGGGAGGCTGAGGTAGGAGGATCACTAGACCAGCCTGAGCAACAACGTGAGACCTTCATCTCTATAAAAAAAATGATGACCTATAATGTCTCCTTGGCCACTTCTGGTGTCAGTTGAGCATTCTGTGTTTTTAGTCTAGGTTAGGATGTGTCAACTTTGTTAATCTTTTCAAAAAACTAACTCTCAGTTTCACTGACTGTGTTTTTCTAGTCTCTATTTCATTTCTTTATGCTGTAATTTCTTACTTCCTTCCTCTGCCAACTTTGGGGGGTAATGTTTTGATGTTAGACCTTTCTTACTCTTTTTTAATGTAGGTATTTATCAACACAAATGTCCCTTTTACTATTGCTTTTGCTGCAGCCCATGAGAGTATTGGTATGTTGTGCGTTTATTTTCATTTATCTCCAGATGTTTTCCAATTTCCTTCTTCTTTGACCCACTGGTTATGAGGATGTTGTTTACCTTCCACATATTGTGACTTTTCCCATTTTCCTTCTGCTATTGGTTTCTGGTTTCAGTCCACTGTGGTAAGGGAAGATATTTGGTATAATCTTAACCTTCTTAAATTTGTTAGCCTTTTAGTGGCCTGCCGGGTGGCTGCCCTGGAGAATGTTCCCAAGCACCTGAGAAGGACGTGTGCCCTACTGCTGTCCAGGGGAGTGTCCTGCATGTCTGTCAGGCCCAGCTGGAGGTTGTGCAAGTCCCCTGTTTTCTTACTGACCTTATGTCTGCTTGTTCTACCCATTATTTAAAGTGGAGTACTGAAGTCTCCTACTATTACTATTTTGGCTATTTTTTTAAATTATAAATAAGGTTATAAATGTTAAAAAATTATACAATACTGAGTCTCACTTAACACAAAATTAAAAGAAATACATACTATTTTCTCTGAGAAATATTATTTGAATATGTAAATCATTATATTATTAACATTATGGTTGCATATATCATAACATATTCCATGTTCATATTGTGCAAAATGGATACAACATTGAACTGGAAGTCAAAAGGACTGATTTCTTTCTGTCTCACTTGCTCTCTTTTTTTTTTTCTTGAGACACAGTCAGGTAGAGCGCAGTGGTGTCATGGCTCACTGAAACCTCAAACTCCTGGGCTCAAGAGAACCTCCTAACTCTGCCTCCCAAGTATCTAGGATTAAAGGTGCCCACCACAATGCCCAGCTCATTTTTCTATTTTTACTATGGTCAGGGCCTCACTCTTGTTCAGGCTGGTCTTGAAATCCTGAGCTCAATGGATCCTCCTACCTGGAGCTCCCAGAGTATTAGAATTACAGGCATGAGCCACCATGCCCAACCTGAAAAAACTGATTTCTAATTTTAGATATTACCAAATCTTTAATGTCTTTGCTTTAATTTGTTAAGATATATCAAACACTATAATTGAAAGCAGTATAAACTGAAGATACTATCATTTTAATTGTCCTTTAAATGAGATATGAACACTTAGCTAAGAAGCTCAATTCCTAAACCATAATTCCTATACTGCTTCAGATAACAGGCTGTAACTCTTCTTGATATACAGTACAGATACCCTATAAACATAAGTAAGATTAAGGAAAAGATAGAAGGATCCTTCAGAGCACCTAGGAGAATGCCTGTAGGTACTCAAGAATAGTCTGCCACAGTGAACTGAAAAAACTGAACACACTCCACAGACCACTTTCTAAAGAGAGTGCAGGCTCAGCGCCCTTAGCTCAGTGAGGAGGGCACCAGCCACATACACCAAGGCTGGCAGGTTCGAGCCCAGCCCAGGCCTGCTAAACAACAATGACAACTACAACAAAAAATAGCCAGGCCTTGTGGCGGGAGCCTATAGTCCCAGCTACTTGGGAGGCTGAGGCAAAAGAATCGCTTAAGCCCAAGAGTTGGAGGTTGCTGTGAGCTGTGACGCCACATCACTCTACCAAGGGTGAGTGACATAGTGAGACTCTGTCTCAAAAAACAAACAAATAAACAAAAAAAATTTTAAAAGTACACCATGCAATTACATACACAATGTCTGAAAACTGGTACTCACCAACAGACTGTAAAACTGCTTGATCAGAACAGACACTACTCTCAGCAAACGCATGCAGATGGGAAAATAGGGTTTTTCAACTGGTGCTGGAGAAGATGAAGTGCTGGAACCTTGTCTGAACTTTATATTTGGAGAAAAGAGCTTTATTACAAGAGGACATACCCTTTCTTTGAGGAGGAAACTAAATTCCTGGTGCTATAATGCAAAAAAAAAGGAAAAAAATTAACTTAGTTTGTACTTAATACTTCTAAAACACAGTCTTACTGAAAAATAAAACTTAACTTATAAATTTATATATTTTATAAATATACTATTAATATTTATAAATTAAATAAATGTATTCTGATTAATAATTTTGTTTTATTGTAAATTTATATATTTTATTATTTCATAGTTTACACATGACTTCAGAATTCATGTCATGCTCAGAGGAGCTAAGATCAAAATAACCAATATTTCAAGACCTTTTTCAAAGAATATAAATTTCAAAAGAACATTTAATGATTTCAGAATAATTGGTCCTTATTACTAGGAACTTTAAGCTGGACACTGATAATTAAAAATATAAGAAACAGAGGAAGAAAATAGATTACACAAATTCAAACAAATAAAGAATTTAAAATAGGCAGCTAAGACTGAATTAATAAAGCATAATAAGTTACATAATTCACTGATTTTATTTTGCAAAAAACAATTCCATTCGTCCAGAGAAAACTTAATAACTTTAAGTTTTGTTCTACTTGAATTGCTTGAACAGAACATAATGTCCTGATAAAACACACAATGACAAATAAGCATAATTATTTTGTAAGTCTGGGCATCCTGCAGTGAATCCTTAAGTTTTACTTATAGTCACAGCATAACCTGTTAATTCCCTGCCTATATAATATAAGCCAGAGTAGTGCCTCTTTACAGCCTGGTCTGTACTTAACTAGGCTCAAACATATGTTATTTTGTTGTTTTAATTATCCAAGTTTCATTGAACCTATAAACATTAAACTATAAAAATCATCCAATTTCATCTTTCAATCCTACAGAAAAAGAAACTAAGGCACAAAGCAGTTTAGTTGCTCAGAATCACAAACTTTTTTAAGTTTAATAAAATTAGATTCATTCAAGAAAAAAAAGGAGTAAGTAACAGATAAATAAGTCTTGCTTCATCTCACTTGAGGATAAGCTATTAGTCACCATTAACTTCCAGATGTACACTCTTCCACTTTTACATGAGTTTGAATGTACTTGTCTTTCCCCCCAACAAGTCATCTTAACCATGTAAGTGATTTGAAATTCGACTCTCACACCTACAGCTTCTTTGACTAACTGAAATGAAAAAGCATAGTTAAGTCCATTTTCACATTTAACAAAATTAATTATTTTATATATTGGTTAATACATAAATATACCTTCTCTGTTCTGTTTCTCCCTCACTACTCAACCCACTACAGGGGCTCCTGCCACCGTCACCCGGCACCCCAGTGCCAGCTCTCATCACAGTCATCACTCTCTGCGGCCAAAGCAAACAAAGCGCTGCCTTTCTGGTGCACGCTGACCACAGCTCTTGGAAGCACCTGACGTACCTGACTGCTGGTTCCTCTTCAACTTCCCTTGCCTTTGTTTTTCCTTCTGTCACATTCTCTCAGCCCCGTTCCTGCCTGTCCACCTCCTGTGCACACTCGTCCTCTCCTGGCAACCATTCTAATGTGGACACTCCCCAGAGCTCCAGAGGCCAGGCCCTGGGTCTCCGCTCTGTGTTCTGGCCATGGGAGATCTCGTCCGTGACGTATCTTTAATTAACAACCAGATGCCGAGGATGTTTACATTTATAACTTCAGGCCAAAACCTTGAGATGTGTAAGTCCAGTGAACTTTGTGTATCTCACAGACACCTCAAAAAGAGTACTATAAAACTGAATACTCTATCCTTTGTGATAAAAATTCTATCATAATGCATCTCATCTTAACAAATGATTCATGATCCAGCCAGAAAGCCAGCAGTCATCTTTGGGACTGCCTTTTTCATTGCTCTCTGCAGTATCTCACTGATTTATTCAGCAATTTCTTGCTTACTGCTTACTATGTGCCAGGCACAGTGCTGGGAAAGAGACAGAGAATTAAGTTTAATTTTCACCATCCCTGCCTTAAGGCTTACTTTTCTAGAAGAGAAGACTCTAGACCCTTCCTCGGGGTCACTGCCCTTGGCATTCCTCCGTGTGGTGCCGTCTCTTCCTACCCTACAGAGATCTCCAGCTACTCCTCATCCTTCATGTAAGAGCTAAAGTATCCCTGACTTCCCAGCCCTCCACCAGGTCTGGTGCCCCTTACCCATCTCCACAGCATATTTAACTTTTCCTCACAGCACTCATCATGTCTGATCAATTCAGTTAATATCTTTCTTCTACTGATAATTGCCATAAAGGCAAGGGTTTTATCAGACTCATTTAACTGTATATTGCCATGAAACACACAGACCAGCATGTTGTGAGTGACTGGTAAATTTTGGTTGAACGTGTTAAAAAAAAAACAACTAAATACCACCCAAAGGACTGTAACAACTGGTCAACGTACGGAGGTGTCAACATCAGGAGCTAGGCCTGCTGCACTGTTGCGGCACGTGGTGCGTGCCCCGTCTGTGAGGATTAGGACAGCGTGAGGTGCTCAGAGTGAGCAGGTGCTCAGACATGCAGGTTCTGCTCTGTGGGTGTGTGCTCCACGTGTATGAGGATGTATATGAGGAGCTGATGAGTGTTATAAATAAAGAGGGTGGCTGAGCACATGGGCCCACAGCTATAATCACAGCACTTTGAGAGGTTGAAGTAAGAGTATCACTTGCAGCCAGGAGTTTGAGACCAAGCTGGGCAACATAGTGGAAACACATTCCTACAAAAAAGTAAGTAAAGGGGAAAGGAAAAGGAAAGTTACCGAGAAAGGAAAAAAAGAGAAAAGAGAGAAAAAGAAAGGAGGAGAAAAGGGACCGGAGGGTAGGAGAGAGATCAAGGGAGGGAGGGAGGGAGAGAGGAAAAGAATCCCTAGAACCTGAGGGTTTAAAAAAAAAAGTCAACAAATAAAGAAGATTAAGAAACATAAGGGTGTGGGCATAAAAAAAAGGTTGCCATTTTGCGTAAAATTTGGGAAGATTCGTCTGACAAGCAGGTCATTAAGCAAAGACCTCAAAGAGGTAAGACAGCAAATGACAGGAGAGGAAAGCGCTCCAGGCCCAGGAAATAGCAAGAACAAAAGGCCTAAGGTGGGGCCCGCTTGGGCATTTAAGAAAAAGACAGTGTGCTTACAGGGTGAGGGAAGGGGAGAGTGCAAGAGGTACGACCCAGGAACAGTTCCACAGGCCACAGGAGGGACTTCATCTTTTATTCTGATAAACAGTTATCAACTGAAACACTTTCACAAAGGACCGAAGGACTTGTGTCAAAAACTATTGTTGATGTGACAACTATAACATGGTTGGGCAACACAAATGCAAGGAAACGGGTTCGGAAGCTACCGCAGTGACTCAGACACCAGACGATGGCCGTGTGGCCAGGATAAACATGGAAGACGGGCAAGAACTGACTGGATCCGGGATCTATTTTGAAGATGATGGCTGGGATGTGGGGTGAATGAAAAAGAGGGGGAAAGGAGGGACTAATTTAGGATCTGGATCTTACAACCCAATAAACCTTGGAAAAATTACTTAATCCTCTGCCAAGTCATAGTTTTTTCATCTATAAAATGGGACTAACTAGAACTTCTCAGGCATTTGGAAATATTAAAGCAAGAATACTATGTAAGGAATTTTACACATAGTTTATAGAAGGCAATCAACAAGTGGTAGCTATTACGACTACCATTTCATACAAGACCTTCTGTTGCTAGTTCCCTGGATCAGCACTGATTGTTCTATAATATCTGCAATCAAAATAGGATGGTTTTAGGAGTTCATAACGGCCTTTATATATAATAATCATATTCTGTTTAAAAGATACGTTTTAAAAACTTATTTATATAATTATAAACTTTAATTTTATACAATATATCTAAATACTGCTTATTCCTAGTATAAGAAAGGGATTCATTAGTCACTACTGTTCGTTATCACCAAAAGCATTTAACAATGGCCTAATCCAAGCCACAAATATGAACCATTTAAGAATCATTTCAGAGTGTGTGACACACCTCTTGGAGGCGGGACACAATTATAAGAGGGACTTCACCTAACAAATGGAATCAATGTAACCTGGTTCTTTGTACCCTCTAGGAATCCCCAACAACAACAAAGGTGAATTTCAGTTCCAAACCCTGAGCTAAAAGGTCTTATGCTATTGTGGTATCTCATTCACTCATTCTGTAGGTGAAAGCAACCAGTACAACGGACCACCCAGGAAAGCAGCAAAGTAAGCAAAGAAGCTAGATGGCTACTTAAAAGACCGAAGTTACAGTTCAAGATCTGCTAGTATCTAAGGAATCCTGTGGAAATCACTGATCAATTTTGATTTTACTTTTTTTGCATTTAAGTTATCTAAAAACACATAGCTGTATGTAAACAAGTAAAAATCAATAATTTCTTTAAGCTTTTAAATACTACAAAAATAGTTCACATATTACCTTTCCTTCATAGATTCATGGGCTGGGACATGCCTGACTAAACAGTCTGGGAGTCCTTCAACTATTAACATTTTTAAAATGCTGGGGCACTAAAAGAAGTAAGATAACTCTAAATTGATATGCACACATGTCTGAAGTCTGAGACTATAATTCTTGTATCTTATAATTAACGTGGGGGGGAAATGCATGATACTGTCTTAAAAACAATCTGTAAAGAAAATTAAAGATTAATTTTGTCACGAGATCCAATAAATGGCTTACTTGTAAAAAGACTTGTGGAAAATCATTCAGGACCGACTCAAGTAACTCAAGGCCGAATGTTCGAGTCATTTCTGTCATGCCCACGAGCCAGTAAGGAGCGTCAGCATTAACTAACTGACACAGGTCCTGGGAAAACAAATCAAATAGTCTCATGTGCTAGAATTAAGTGTGCTTTTAAAAATCCATAATTCATGAAACTTACAAAAAAACCCTCTCTCCTCATATAATAGTTGTTTTTGTTCATTAGAAACCAAGCACTGGTAATTCAAATCTTGACAAATTGTTGACCTATTACAAAGGTAAACATTTAAACTTGACAATATACATAAGAAAGGAGACAAGTAGACAGATAAATGTTTAATGTAACATAACTTTTAATAAAAAATAACCTTTTAATCCAAATTGATAAGATCTCAGTATAGATTAATCTCACTTTAATTAAAATGATTTATTCATGACAAGTAAAATAAAAATCAGGTTATTTGTTATATTATGCAGACAAGTTTATTATTTAAGACTTTCTTGTTAAAAAAAATTTTATAATTCTTCATCCCTAATACACCTGTTTTCTAGTTGTAGGTTTAACTCATTTTACTTCCTTAAAGTGAGTCATAACATTCTATTATGTTAATTACTAGTAAATGCAGAAGTTGTTCTTTAACGTATTAGAACTACTTTAATACTACATTTGACATATTTTTAAAAATTTCACATTAAAAAAATTACATCAGACATAAAGTTCCAAAATCACAACTTTCACCCAAAACCATATTCTATTAAAAAATTACTTTTATCAACTGAAATACCTGAAAAAGCATATATGCATCCTTAGCACAAGGTCTGAGGGTGCTGACAGACCTTCTGTTACTATTTCCCTGGATCAGCACCGGCTGTTCTATAATACCTGCAATCAAAATAGGATGGTTTTAGGAGTTCATAATGGCTTTCAATAAATCATATAATCTGTTTAAAAGGTACATTTTAAAAACTTATTTATATAAACTTTAGTTATAATTTCAGAGCTATGCCTCCCAAATAAAAAAATATGGAAATATATTTTTATACAAAATGCCATAAAAAATCACTCTTTACTACCTTACATTTCACTTAAATAAGCTTACTATCTTTTCCTAACACTCTGGAAGGCTGAGGTGAGTGGTTTGCTTGACCTCAGAAATTCAAGACCAGCCTGAGCAAGAGCAGGACCCTGTCTCTAATAAAAACAGAAAAAATAGCCAGGTTGAGGCGGGCACCTGTAGTCCCAGCTACTCGGAACTGAGGGAAGAGGATTGCTTGAGCCCAAGACTTTGAGGTTGCTGTGAGCTATCATAGCACTTCACCCTGGGCGACTGAGACTCTCTCAAAAAAAAAAAAAAAAATGCTTACTATCTTTGTCCATACATTTGATTTTCCCAGTCTCCCATTCTCCAGCCCCTTTTATCTCATGGATTTGAAATTCACATGCTCTTTAATTTACCTTTAAATATCAAACAAACACATAAAAGTCTACCAAACGGTTAATCTGCCTACCATCTCATCATTATCAAGAGAATTAAGTGTCTGACTGATGTGCCACCATTACTGTGTAAGTTTTGGGCATGCACTGGCTAGGAGTCAGCGAGGACAGCGTTTCCCAGGTTATCATTTCTTGTTTTAGATTTATTTTATTTTTACTTTTTTGAGACAGGGTCTCCCTCTGTCACCGAGACTGGGGTGCACTGTAGCAATCCTAGCCTAATGCTGAACTCCTGGGTTCAAGTGATCCTCCTGCGTTGGCCTCCCAAGTGACTAAGATAGCAGGCATGCACCCTGTCCAGCTAATTTTTCCTATTCTGTGTAGAGACAGGGTCTCACTATGTTGCCCAAGCTGATCTGGAATGCCTGGGCTCAAGTGATGCCCCTGCCTCCCTCAGCCTTCCAAAGCACTGGGATTACAGGCAAGAGTCACTGCTCACAGCCTCGGAGTATCTTTAACTACTAAAAAAGATATCTAAAAGGACCACATTCTCTGTAAGTTCTGATAGCCTGTTTCAGTAAATGTTGACTTAATAACTACTTGAAAAGAAAGCAGTTTTAAGTATTTCTACCTTATTATAAAGTATTCAGGCGGTGCCCATAGGTCAGTGCGTAGGGCACCGGCCATGTACACTAAGGCTGGTGGGTTTGAGCCAGGCCCTGCTAAAACAATAACGACAACTGCAACAAAAAAACAGCTGGGCGTTGTGGTGGGCACCTGTACTTCCAGCTACTTGGGAGGCTGAGGCAAGAGAATCACTCAAGCCCAAGGGTTTGAGGTTGCTGGCTCGGCGCCTGTGACTCAACGGGCTAAGGCGCTAGCCACATACACCTGAGCTGGTGGGTTCGAATCCAGCCCTGGCCAGCCAAACCATGACGGGTGCAACCAAAAAATGGCCGGGCGTTGTGGCGGGCACCTGTAGTCCCAGCTCCTTGGGAGGCAGAGGCAGGAGACTCGCTTGAGCCCAGGAATTGGAGGTGGCTGTGAGCTGTGATGCCACGGCACTCTATCCAGGGTGACAGCTTGAGGCTCTGTCTCAAATAAAAAAAAAAAAAAAAGAGTTTGAGGTTGCTGTGAGCTGTGATGCCACAGTACTCTACCAAAGGTGACATGTGAGACTCTGTCTCAAAAAAAGAAAAAAAAAAAGAAATCAGAGCTTCGTAAGGAGCAGCAGCAATCTGGACCCTCACAGGCACGGTTCTAGCTCTTTGCTGAGACTCTAATGTCACTGCTTCTCTGACAAGAGCAGCAGCTCTGGCAGTGACCCCAGCACTGGGGAGCAGCTGTAACACAGAGGAAGCTCCCTGTGCTCATCTGCCTGCTGCTCACCTCTTACTCTGCAGCCCCATGACCTAGGGGTTAGGGACCACTGTCTTAGAGTAATAAAATTGTGAGGGATTTATTTTTTAAATTGCCATTATTGACATAATAATAGTGTTAAAATGTTTTTTAAAGTATTCTAGTTTTTAGGTATTCTAAGGCAAAGGCTGAAAGTTACTGAACTGCACGATGCAGGTGAGACCCCCTCCGAGGGGACAGCTTCTCGCCACTTACCTCTGTGTCGCTCGTCCTCAGCAACCATCCTCTCAAACACAACAGTGACGACTTGTCGCACTGTGGCAGCAGCTGTGTTATTCGTAATATTATCTTTTGTAAAGTGTAGTCGAAAACAAAGAACGATTGCCTAAAGAAACGATTTTTATACAGTGTGAAATCAGGCTGCAGATCAAGACCATTATCTTTATTTTATCAGACATAACCCCAAATTCAATAATTTATGTTTGGTTGCTTCAATCCCAGATATTAAAAGTCTCACTCTTTTAGATAATAAATCTATTAAAAAAATCCTCAGATTCTGAAATAACAAACTTTCAGTAAATATACCGCCACATAAAATTAGCTAAGGAAATGTGAAATATACCTTTTAAAATTTGGTTCTTTTAACATGTGCATAAAAATGTGTCATGTTTTTAATTATCCAGAATGACTTGCTTTGCAAAAAGTACTAAAACTCTGTCATATCACTAAATCATTTGGAGAAATACTATGTGAATTTGCTAAGCACATAAATAAATAAAATTATAATTTTTTAAAAGGAGTCATTAGGTGTCACTTATATGCAACAAACTACATACAGAGGTTTCAATCACCCAGAAGTTTCCCTGTGTTCCTTTACTCCTTTACCATCGAGTCTCTTCCTCCACCCGCAGCCCCTAGCCACCCACTTGCTTTTTTCACTGCAGATAGGCGTTCTTTTGTGTCCAGCTTCTTTCTCTTAGAATAATATCTGTGAAATTCACCATGCTGTTCTGTGAAGCGTCTGTTTGTACCTTTTTATTACTGAGTATTATTCCACATTCTGCTTATCCACTCGCCTGCTGATAGGTCAGTAGTTTCCAGTTTGGGGCTGTTTAAAAAAGCTGCTATGAACATTCATATATGAGTCTGTGTGAGGAAATGTTTTCATTTACCTTGGTGAATAGGAGAGGAATAGCTGGGTCATATAGTAAGAATAGGTTTAACCTTCTAAGAAACTGCCAGTGTCCCAGAGTGATTTGACAATTTGACAATGCTGCCAATAGTATGTGTGAGTTCAGAACTATCCCATGTCCTCAACAACAGTTGATATGGTCAATTTTTCTGAACTTTAACTACTCTAGGGGGTATGCAATGAGATCTTCTTGTAGATTAATTTGCATTTCTGGTAAGTAAAAATGTTGGGCCTCTTTTCATGAGTTTGTCACCCATGTCAATGTCTGATTTTGTAAAAAGTCTCTTGAAATCATTTGTCCATTTTTTATTGAGTTGTCTTATGAATGAATTTTAAGAGTTCATTACATGGTCTAGATACAAGTCCTCTGTCATGTATTTGTAAATATTTTCCCCCATCCTGTGGCTCTCTTGTGATTCATGAATTTTGTGCCCTAAGAAATCTTTGCCTAGTCCAATATAAAAGATTTTCTCCTATGTATTTTTCTAGAAGTTTTGTAATTAAACAACAAATCATTCTTGGGAAAAAAACATAGTAATAGTTTAGATTCTATTCCTTATCACCTTAATTATATTAAAAATTTAAAGGAAGCCATTACATTTTAACATAAAGGAAAGGCACAACACATAGTTAAATAGAAGCTTCATATTACTCAGTTTTCTATCATTTTTCTTTTTCTTTTTTTTTTTTTTGAGACAGAGTTTCAGTTTGTCACCGTTGGTAAAGTGCCGTGGCATCACAGCAACCTCAAACTCTTGGGCTCAAGTGATTCTCTTGCCTCAGCCTCTCAAGTACCTGGGACTACAGGCACCTGCCACAATGCCCGGCTATTTTTAGAGACAGGGGTCTCGCTCTGGCTCAGGCTGGTCTTGAACCTATGAACCCACCTTGGCCTCCCAGAGTGCTGGGATTCCAGGCATGAACCACCATGCCTGGCTTCGATCATTTCATTATACTTGATTTTTCATCCCAAAATATTTGATTTCCAAATTAACTAACACAATCAAATAAATACTATAACCAGTTCTTATCCTTTTAGGTCAAACGATAACCTTTTATAAAGTTTTAAGTATCAGAACAATAATTTAATAGCTAGAACTATATATAACAAAAACCTATATAAAAATACGATCCATAACAATAATTCCATACAGCAGGTATAAGCTTAAAAGAATAAACCATTTGCAATTAAGTAAAATCTCAGCTGACCCCAGAACATCACTGACACAGCACATGCAGCGCAGGTGACAGGGCCTCCGGAAAGGCCTGCCAATCACACTGAAAGCCCAGAAAGTTCCTTAGATAATAAATTGTTAACCTAAGGCTATTCATATATTCCTCTTCTATTCCTAAGGCTATTCTTTAGGAATATTCCCTAATAAAAGCACTTCTTAAAAAGTGAAATACCACCATATAACAATGGTTGTATGTTCCAGAGACGGTGGGGAGCAGGAAGAAATGAGAAGTATTAATAGCCACCATAGCCACTTAGGAGACAAATTACAAGTACCTGGTTTAATACCATACACATGTGGAATTATTTTTAACGGGGGGTAGGGAGAGCTACCACAGGAACACTCAAACACATCTTCCCCTTGCTCCATCTTTCCCTGTTCCTGTTCTTCTGCTACTTTTCTTTTTACCTATTTCCTATTCATAACTAAACCTGTTACTTGTACCCAAGGGGCTTTTCTTAAGTACCATAATCTGACTTTCTCCTAACCTGGAGAAAATAAGGCGGCAATGGCTAGTAACATGCAATGTCAATCATCACAACGGCCACAGGGAAGTTCAATCCACATCAGGCTTTTATGCCTCAGCCAGCTTACTCAAAGACGCCTCCAAGCATTCATGAATTCTGGCAAATAGGTTTCCTACCTTAGAAAGTGCGTCGTCGTGAACTACTGTATTGGTTGTTAAAAGAACAAGAACTGTTTGAAGTAATTTAAGTTCTTCAAGACTATTTTCCATTAGCTGCCAAAGCATGTTAATTATATTTCCAGCTGCAGTCTGTAAAATAATTATTTTAATTATTACCAACAATAAAATATAGGCATTTATGTCCCTAAATAAGAAATTATATACAAACCTTTCCTCACTTAGAGAGGATTTCTTGGTCACAATAACAAAAAGTATACTTTTAGATCTATATATTCAAACACATCTCTCAACTAACTTGAGACTTATTAATCAATTAAGTTCCTCCTCAAAAAAGTAAATTTCTTTACAGTATAATATCCTAGTTAAATATAAGCAAATGACAACATGCCAAGTCTGAAATACCCAGTCAAAATCAAAGCTCATTTCCATGATAATATGAATCTATTTGTTTTGGACATAAATCATATGGACAAACGAGACCTGACAATTAAGTTCACAAGCTTGCCAACATGCACTTACGAACAACTTGGGAAGGTCTCGTAACCTTGGCATGTCAGTGCCCAACAGCTGTGTTTGTGAGGACATGGGGTGGCGTCTTGCTAAGTGCGATTCATTGTTGTTGCAAGTTTTTGTGTGTGCCACCACAAGAATGCTGGGGCTTAAATTAAAATAACAAACAAACATTAAATTTCTCATTAAACTTGACAAGAGTGGAAGTGAAATCAGGGACACGTTAGTCTGAGTTTATGAGGATGATGCCATGAAGAAAACAGCAGTGTACAAATGGATTAAACGTTTTTCTAAAGCCAGAGAAAGCAGCGCTGATGAAGACAAATTAGGGTGCCCAGCAATGAGCACAACTAATGCACACATTGCAAAAATCCATCAAATTACGTGTCAAAATCATCAGCTGACTGTGAGGAGGGGAGCAGACCAAGTAAACACTGATAGAGGGACAGTTAGGAAAATCTTAACCAAAAATCTGGGCCAACAACTCAGGGCTCTTACATCACGCACCAGCTCACACAGCACTGTCTGTGAAGGAAATTTTAGCCAGTAAACAAATAACTATATTGGAACACCCTCCTTACTCACCTCTTGTGGTCCCCAAATGACTTTTTTTTTTCTTACCCAAAGGTAGGGGAAATAGTGAAAGGAAAACATTTTGATGACATTCAGGACATCCAGGGTAATACACCACAGCTCTGATGGCCATTCCAGAAAGAGAGTTCCAAAACTGCTTTGCAGGGTGGGCTAGACCCTGGCCTCAGTGCACAGCCTCCCAAGGGGGCACTTCACAGGTGCTGGGCTGATACGCAGCAATGGGGCTGCAGCACTCTTTTCTAGGATGAGCTCCAGAACTTAATTGTCAGACCTCGGACATAATCAACTGTGAATCTGCTCTTTCTTATACATACATATTACTTCATCTACATTTTACAGTATGTTACAGAAAAAACAAAATACAACTCAAATTAACAAGACATTTATATATTCAATTTATCTAATATTGTTTAGGAAACTATATTAAGGGCAAATGAATGTACCGTGTTTTATCCTTTCAGAGTACAAAATAAAGATACCACCATCAAACTTGAGAGCAAGATACAAATTCATAGTTATAAAATAGTTTTTGTTTTACCATCATCATCAGGTTAGTAAAAAAATACACAAGTTAATGAACAACAAATTATCACTTCGGATAATCCAGGAAATAATCAGGGTTTTCCTGCCTACTTTACTAAAAAATAAAGAATTGTATGAATTAAATTAAATAACTATTCAATGACATAGAAAATTTGCTTGATTCTTAAAATTGTCACCTATATTACCAAACTATAACGTCTCAGGTTACAAATGACTTGACAGAATGCACTTCATCTTTATTCTTATTTATGAGTGTTTATTGAGGAGACAACTTAGCAATATTTTTTAAATTAAGCAGTTTTCTCCAAGCACACTGGTATTCATACAATTGTTTTATATTAAATATCATGTATGTCACATTTGCCCCTTAAAACTCCTGATTCGATTCTTAGGAGCAGTTCAGAGGAAACCCCCGCATTACCTCAGACACGACTTCGTGTGACATGAGTCTCTGAATAGCGGCCAAGCACAGCTGAGTGATCTTTGGTTCTTTGGTCCCACAACCCATGAGAAAAGGCTGTACAACCTCCGAGCTGTTCTCTTTCAATGCTTTATTTAGAACACATACAAAAAAGATTATTAAATATAATTTATAGTTAGGAATACTTTCTTTTACATAATTACAATCAGTAGTGACAATCTTTAGTTTTTTAGTAGTGACACTCTTAATAAAACCAATTTATGTAAAATAAACATTAAAATAAAAACCAGATGTCAGATAAACACTGCAGACTCTGTATCTACCTACAGCCTTAACTACTAAGCTTTCGCACACCCTTCTCCTAACACTCTGTCCTTCGATTCTCCTCCATCCTTGGTTACAAACGCTTCAGGATGTAGATTCTAAATTCTGTCCCACCTCAGAGAAGCACCAAGAGGGAAAACATAAATAAAACTTCATACTCTACAGCAGAGCCTTAAAAATAGTATGCCCATCGCTGCCATCACACTTGTAAATAAATATTTAGAAGCTCCCTGGAATTTTATTATGTGCCTTCTTATTTATAATTATTATAGTATTATATTTCTACAGTCCTAATTTCTTCTCCAAGAAACAAGATATATCTCATTAAAAACAATGAACGTTATTTGATATTAACATAACATCTGTTATGACTGAAACAGAATTTTAATGGGTGCACACGCCACAATTCCAGGCTTTAACTCCTACTTAGCTGACTCGCTCAAAAGTTCAAAGTGCTAACTAAAATGTAAAACATTAGCAAATGCACGAATTATACATAATTAAACTTACAAAATGAAATTAAATAACACATATTTACTGAAAAATGGTACAAAGATGAGTAAGACAGGTTTGTCATCCCTGGGGAATTTGAATAACATGGAATTCCAAATTAAGAGAACATGAACTTGTGAATGTTATCTGTTTCCAAAGTTACTAACTCCACTATTTGTTTTTTGAGGCAAGACATGTAATAGACATATACATCTAAGTTTTAAAATGTTTTTTAAAAGAATTGAAAGTCATCACTATTAAAAGTGATAACATTAATTTTATCATTAAAGTTCTCACCTTTCTCTTCCCAAAGCTGTCTTTTTGGGATGTTAAATTAAGGCTACAATTTTGTACAGTGTGCTCTGCAAAGCCCCTCAGTACACCTGCATAAATCACGGATTTTTTTGGCACAGCTAACACGGCAACTATGACTGGCACAGCTGTGTTCCAAAAGGGCTCCCTCTCCTAATTCCCTTGCTTTTCTACACACACAAGTTTTGATTCAAACCTGGAGACATAAATTTTCCTTAACAACATCTCAAAACATTTATATAAATGATTAAAAGACAGCCGTAAAGCTCGGTATAAAGCATCCACAGAGTGACTAAGCATCCTGCCATGTTCCATCCGGCTACATCACGGATGGACGGATGAGACCACCCCATCTCTGCTTACACTGCTCACTACTACTGTTACGGAGGCAAATGGTAATACAAGCTTGCCAAGAGTAACAAGGCACATTTATAACATTTATGATGTTAACATGTGTCTCTAACTTGAGAATCACAACCTTATAGAGTATATAGGGCATGATTTGGCCCAAGAGACAGAGTAAATAGGTAGGAAAGCCAGAATTTGTAAAAACCATGTATCTTCTACTCCTGACTCACTATTGTTCCCACAACACTACGCTGCCACTCTTTATGGCCAACAGCACCCTGATGATAATGTAAATTAAGAGGACCCAATGATCTTCACTAAAGTTATCTGCCTGGAATTTTCAGAAAAATAAAGAAAACGGAACTTGTCTTCACAAAACACCAACAAAAAATGTAGTTTATTATATGAAACCAGCACATTGTACACCTTG
>CAUYRH010048125.1:0-133983 GCA_963574655.1 Perodicticus potto | reverse complement strand
TAAAACCCAGTTATAGCACAAGAAATGGGGAAAGGGGCAAGGTAGGGAAAGGGAGGTCAGAGGATGGGTGGAGGGAGGGTGATTGGTGGGATCACACTTACGGTGCATCTTACAAGGGTACAAGTGAAAATTACTAAAAGTGGAATATAAATGTCTTCATATAGTGATTTAAAGGCCATGAAGGCTATGTTAAATAGTTTAATGAAAATATTTTAGATTGTATATAAAGTCAGCACATTGTACCCCATGATTGCACCAATGTACACAATTATGATTTAATAAAAATTTAAAAAAAAGAATGTTTATTTGAAATCCTTCTATTTTTTATGTAGATGATATATTTATTGCTATAAACTTCCCACTGAGCATTGCTTTTGCTATGTCATATTTTGGTATGATGTGTTTTGATTTTCATTTGTTTCATGAAATTTTTTAATTCATTCCTTGATTTCTTTGTTGACCCAATGGTCATTCAGGAGCATGCTGTTTAATTTCCAAGAAGTTTAATTTGAAATTTTAGTTGTCTAGCTTCCAAAGTTCCTCTCCACTCTCACAAGAAAATATTTGAGAAATTCTGATTGATGAAGATGCTGTATGACAAGTAATGGCAACTTGTCCCCATTTAGATGGAAGTCACTTTATTTAACTTAGTTCCCACCTGCCCTAGTAGAAATAACATTTAGTGGTTTTCTCGTCCCAAGTAACACCCTATCTGTCTGCTCCTGGTAGAACTATGACAACCAATAAACAATTTATCTCTCGAGAGCATGTATCTTACTATGTAAACACATCATGCCTGGGGCTGTCCTTCCCTTGCTGACTGGCAATCTGACTTGATGATAAATCTAGGTATGTCTACACTTACAGATGTGCCTAAAGAAGAGTTCTCTCTTTGCTTGGCCCTAACTATGCCTCAGGAGCAATTAGGCGGTTAGTAAATGCTATTGTAGGATGGCATGTTTTTCCTATGGTGGGGATAACTGTTTTTATAACAAAAAATCAACATTCTGGTGATAGATCCCAATTTGGCCAGTTGATGCTAATTTGTGATATGTTGCAATATTTCTTTTGGAATCTGTTCCCAAATTCCTTTGTAGACACATGAGTAAATAGACAATGTGGAATAAGGTGGGAAGAGCAGGAGTCTGGAGTTTGAACAGAGCCCTGTGGGGACAGTACAGAACTTGGTGTCAGAAGTTTAGTGTTTAATTTCCTGCTCAGCCAACAACTCTTTGTGTGATAAATAAACTGACATCCCTGTACCCGTAGGCAGAAAGACTGTCTAAACAACTCTAGAGCAGGGGGATCTGTTTATTTTGCAATTAGCAAAAGGTAAAGGGTCTTGTCTGAAACATTTAGTTGGGATCCCAGACTTGACACTCCTTCCACTGGCTGTGTTTCCCTCGCCTTTAAACAAACCTCCCACCACCACCTTTCAGGAGATTCTAAGAAATTTTTTTTTAATTCTAACAAATGCTATAGCAGCATTTGTTTGAATCGACTTTTTAAAATCATTTTTATTCAATCTGGGCTTTCTTCTAACATGTTACCTTGAACATAAAGAGCAAAAAATATGAAAGCTACTATAATAGTATTTCTGGTGGAATTGCCCTGGTGAGTATTTTTAAATAGCAGCAGAAAATCCTTTGATTTCTTCCCATCACAATGTTGCAAAAGAGCCTAAATACAGCTTTGCATTTGTTTAACTGAAAGCTGCCATTTCTCAGTGTCATTTGGGTGTCATGTCTTAGAATGATGACTACAGTTAACTTCAGCTACCAAAAAAAATTATGAGTCTTTGCATATCCTCACCAGAGTGTCATTGTTGAGTGATTCTATAAGAGAAAATTTACAAAAGCTGGAATTACTTAGGGGAATACAGGGGAAGGGTTTGCATTTGATATGACTTATAGATAGCATAGCAAAGCAAAGTGTAAATACACTGAACTTCCCTGACCTGGGCAAATTCATCACTAGTAACAAGAGTAACAATAACAACAACAATACAAATAAAGACTATGAAATGATGTAAAGGCCTTTCATGATTTTTTACACATTTTGGATTAAACAAAATGGTTTCAGAACTGATTCCAAGCAAATATACTTGTTAGTTCCATGTCAATCTATACATATAGGGCTGGTCAACTCTGGAAACCTTACAGCTCCCTTCAAACAGTTCCTTCTTTTAGACCATTTACAATATACTCTGATTCACAAAAATGAGATATCCTATATAAAGTCTCGAGACTGCATTTGTGCATGCCCCTCAGTAGAAACACAACCATGGCCATTGTCGTGTGTTGGCCAAGCAGTTGTCATGTGACTGGGGCATGAGCTTGCTGCAGCTGCTTCTGAGTATACATGTGTCTGCCCCATATGGGGAAGGTGGGGTGTGGGGCAGATGG
This sequence comes from Perodicticus potto, assembly GCA_963574655.1. Lineage (NCBI taxonomy): Eukaryota > Metazoa > Chordata > Mammalia > Primates > Lorisidae > Perodicticus > Perodicticus potto. The sequence goes on along the minus strand of CAUYRH010048125.1, from coordinate 131,578 downwards.
ATCCAAAAGATTGGATATAGCAACCCTACACTCTGAGTCAATTTGCCTACCAATGGATTTTTAGGCAATTAAGGAAACAGACCTGAAAATTATCTCGTGGACATGTGCACTGGGCTCCAAGTGGAGTCCACTGACTCAGGCCTTTCTTAAAGATGACATATCATTGATTCCTCACTGGGATCTCCTCAGTGCTTCTCCCATCCCAGTGGATGTCAGCAGTGTTCCGGGGCAGAAAGAAGGCTCAGGTCATCTATTTCTAATCACATGTATAATTTTTAAAAAGATTTTTGAGATTCAGAAGCCTATTATTCAAGCCGTAACTAAGGAGGAGGGGAAGTCTGTGTTAAAGTAAGCTTACCGCTACTCTGACCAAGGTGGCTAATAAAATGAAAATTCACAAGGTCGGGGGAATTCTCAGGAAGGCAGAATTATCTGGGTCCAGAAGGACACGATTTTTCCAATAATTCTCTTTCTTTAAATAGTCTAAAGGTTTATTGAATTACATTTATAAGTAAGAAGAAGGCAATTTGCCCTACTTGGGAGAAAAACATTTCAAGCTCTTTCTTTTTCTGTTACAGTTAACAGAGTTTCCAAGAATTCTAAGAAAAATGCAATTACTAGTATCACAAAAAGAAACAGCAGCTCTCTTCTCTCTCTCTCTCTCTCTTCCCCCATGTCTCTCTCTCTCTCTCTACCCCACCCTTTCTCTTCTCTCCTCTCTTTCCCCGTTTCTCTCTCTCTCTTTCCCCCTCTTTAATGCTTAATGCTGCTCTGCAGCATCCACCGCCAATAAAGACCTTTCATAAAAAAAAAAAAGAAATGGCAAGGGATGCCTGTGGCTCAAAGGAGTAGGGCACCGGCCCCGTATGCCAAAGGTGGCAGGTTTAAACCCAGCCCTGGCCCCCCAAAAAAAAAGAAACAGCAATGTAAATTTTGAATAAGTTTTATAAGGCTGGCATATGGGAAAACATAATAAATTATTTTGATATGTTGGCTTTAAATTTTTTTGATAGTTTGGGCGGGTGCCTGTGGCTCAGAGGAATAGGGTGCTGGCCCCATATGCTGGAGGTTGCAGGTTCAAACCCAGCCCTGGCCAAAAACTGCAAAAAAAAAATTTTTTTTTTTGATAGTTCAAGTTAGGTTGCTATATTTATTTTCTTTTATTTTTATTTATTGACTTATTTTTATAAAGACAAGATTTCACTCTGTCAGATGGAGTGTAGTGGTGCTGTCATAGTTCATTACAACTTTGAACCCCTGCATTCCAATATTCCTCCTGCCTCAGCCTCTCGAGCAGCCAGGACTACAGGCACATGCCACCACATCCAGCTAATTTCTTTATATTTTTGTTGAGGTAGTGTCTAGATATGTTGCCCAGCATGGTCTCAAATTCCTAGCCTCAAGCAATCCTCCCACCCTACTGTCCCAAAGTGCTGGGATTACAAGCCAACCTGTTTGAAGATTTAGTATATAAATATCATTTCCTTTAATTCAAAAGACATTTATCAAACAGCAATCACATACCTAAAACTGAGTTATACACTACGATTCTCTGATGAACAAGACTACAGTTTACTGAATGATAAATAAAACCAAGCAAAAACTATGTTACATTAGACTCTTCCTATAAAAATTAATGGAATTAGAGTTTGAAAGCTTAATAATATTGTAGATCTCATCTAATCCACAGCAAAGTACAAAAGGAAATATACTTCCCATGTGACCCAGACTACTTGTGTATGTTTGTGTATAGAATATATATTTATATGTATATATAAAAGGAAACCAATTTTATGAAACAATACATACTCTTATTTTATTCTGATTTATTGCATTAAATGCTGATCACAATCCTCTAAATTGATTTCATAACCCATTAATGGATCTCAGTCTGAGATCTGGAAAATGCCCATGTAGCAAAACCCCTTATCTTAAAGATGAGAAATTGAGCCTTAGCTAGATTACTTGCCTATATTAGAGCCTTGGGTAGTAAAAGAGCCATGCCAGATTTCCTGTCTGCTGTTTACTGGTCCGTCAGACTATCTGATTTTCTTCATATGACTCATTATCATCATCTGAAACGATTCTGCTCCATTGTTTTCATGTTATCTGTCTCTCCCCCCAAGGAAGCAAATGCCCCAGAACAGCGGTCTTCTCTGGTGGATTGGCTGCTAACCTACTCACGCAGAGCTTGGCATATAGTATGTGTTCAATAAACATTTTTTTGAGTCAGTGAGGGCTCTAAACTGCACTCTGTTTTATAACAAGTGCAGATATGCCAAAATTTTGGTAGGGACATTCCTGTGGAATAATATCATGCCTTTTAGGACTGAGGGAAAAGAACCACAGAGGATGAAAGGATTTGACACGAGGCACACACAGCATTAGTGCAAAAGTCAGAACCCGAAATGAGGTCTCTTGACCCCAGCCCAGGGCCCTGAGTTTCCTATGACATATTGTTTTATACTGTTAACTTAATAATGTTATGATGCTGACTTGCTCTAGAATAGCGCTATTCTGTAAAGTGTAACTTTTCCATTTTCCAAGGGCTGGGGGAGCTCAGTGTTGGAGAAGCCACATTCTTTTTGATGACACTGTCATTTGGATACAGCAAGAGGAGTGCATATTTCCAGGTGTGTCTAAAGCTCAAAACTTAGATTTATGTCTTCTAAATTATGATCAAATCAAACAGGAAATGTTTTCACATCCTAGATCCTTCCAAATTCCAACAAAGAGCAACAAATTTGGGTAAAAGTACTTAGGGCGCTTTTTAAAGGGAAGCAAATGGCTTCTGGTCCGAGAGGTTTTGTTTAGCCAAGTTTCCAGCAAGAATTTTAAATCTTCTGAGAAACTAAACTCCAGGAATCCATGTCACCGAAAAAGGGAATGGGTGGAGGAGAGGTTCTCACTTTAGGCCACAGGGGAAACCCCAAATTCTGCAAAATGACTATGGTTTGAAATAGCTCAAATTGCACCTTACCCTAGTTGACCAAAACCCTAGTGGGCGCTTGAGAAAGCCCCAGCTTCATCTGTCTCAGGCTGCAGGGTTCCTTGTGGCAAATGCTCCCTGGGATTTTTCTTCATAACCCCAGCATACCCAAAGTGTCCCCTGCCCATTCTGAGTCGTCAGTGAATATATAAATCTAACGATTGTGATAGGTGTTTGAGAGCCAGTGGCTTTAATCATAAAATGAAAGTGATCACTGGGTTTTTAATCAGTAGAGGTTGGGGCAGCTTGGGAATATTCTATCTTCTGAATCAGATTTATAAAATAGTAAATAGATGATGCCCAAGCATCCTCTAGAAATGACCAATTTCTATCTGGTAATTCTGGATCAGGGTTTCCTAAAGATTTTGTCATCTTTTTTAAAGTTGGGGAGGAGAAGTTTGGGTTAGAAAGAGGATATTAAATAAAAGTGACCATGTTTATTGCTCTAGAAACAATTTTCCACTTACTATTTATCCCCAGCATAAATGTTGCCCCTGCATTCCATTCACAATGCAAAACAGCAGGGTATGGAACTCCCATGAGGGCTTGTTCCTGCTTAATGTACCCTGGGGGAAAGCCTAGAGAACATTAAAGCCCTAGCTTAGGAGCTTTAATGAAGTTAACCTGCTGAAACCAGGGGAGGTTTGCCTGAAGTACACCTGAAAGCACTTTGATTACAGCATCGGCTTCAAAAGAAACCCCTTCCCTCATTTCTAAGCTCTGTGGCTCTGAGAATAGAATCACACGTTTATATTCAGACTAATTTCCCTGCCTTACTGAGGGCTGAAAGCATTCTGAAGATACAAGGGAAGGGGCTGCTTCTTCTTATCCCCTCCCGGCCCCACATCACAAACCCAAATGGAGTGGGTTGCTCAGAACCCTCCCACTTGAAACAGTCCCTGAGAATGTAAAGTCCAGCGTGGTAACTGCCTTCAGTTCAGAAAAACATAACCTCCCACCTTCTGCCAACATTGAGCCAATTCGGGTTCTACAGGTTTGCTTTAGAAACAAAACAGAACAAAACCTCCAATAATCCCTGGCATTCAAAAACTGTCCCCGTTCTAACACACACGCCTGTGCGCGCAAACATACGCACAATCCCTTCAGCTTCCATTTTCTTTTATTTTGTAATGCCTGTGTTTTATGCATTTCTTCTTTTCTTTCTTTTGGTTTTTTAAAAAATTTTTATTAAATCATAACTTTGTACATTGATGCATTTATGGGGTTCAGGGCACTGCTTTGATATGCAATGTGAAATGCTTACATTGAACTAAGTAACACATCCATCACAGTTATACTCATTTCCTAATAGTTTATGATGCGATGGTACATTTCTTTTGTTTTTTTAATTTTGTTTTTCTCTTTGGCTGGTCTCTCCCCTTAGCATTTCTTCTATTTCCTTTTATGTCTCTTCCTGTAGGATTTAGTTCTTCTTGCTTGCTCTTGTTTCCTTTTTTGGTCACAGCTGCCCCCTAATGGTTTTCAAGATCACTACTGTTTGGGGCTACCGGAAAGAAAGAGGGAGGGAAAGAGCTGGAGAAAGACAAATAGAGAAAAAACTTATGATAAGTCTTTGCTTTTAATGTGCAATGTAGTCTCAATATCTCTAGAAGGTACCTGCAGCCTGCACCAAGGGGAAGTGAGCTGCAAAACTGAGGGATAGGGATTAAGATTTTATGGAATGCCTTTGTGTGACATTTGAATTTTTTTTAAAAAAGATGTGCATGTACTACTGAGTCTCTTTAATTTAGAAAATAAATAAATCGAGACTGAGTCTGAAAACTGCCCCTATAAATTATTTCTTGGATTCTGCAAAAAGCAAGCACCATTCCAAGCCCCTCCCCATAGAGGCACTCATCCGATACTAAGGGTTGATTGGCAGCTCAGTAAACTGTGTAGGAGTGAATATGAAGGAGGAGAGTGGGAACTAATGACCATGGTGGGTGTGAATTAACCCACCCTGCAGTATCCTCAATAGCAAAAGGTCAGCCCCCTGACTCTTGCCTTTCCATCAAGACTTCCATGCTCAAATTAGCAGCTCTTGTCATCATAATGTAACAATCACCTGACATGTAGATGTCTAATTAAGGCATCATAAGTCACAAGTTACAAATTTGAAAACAGCAATAATAACAACAACAACAACAAAAATCTCTTACAAATCTGTGGGGATTTGATAGGGTACATATGCTTGTGAGTGAAGGAAAAGCAATGTGCACCCGTGGGTGGAAGATTCAAATGTCCTAGAAAATTAGTCTATGAATTTAGTAAAATTACAAAAATTTTCATCTTAAAATAATATTTTCCAGGTTGATAAAAAACAATTTAGATAGTAACCCTAAAATTTCCAATCACATAACCTATAAGTGCTACAAAGTTACAAATAAATTCCCGGTCTTTGTTTGTGATTGCCACATAGAATCTTTATTTTTACAAGGGGCTAGGAAAAGGCTTTGTCCAAAAATATTTCCCCTGAGAGGCCTGCCAAGATGTCTGACACACTCTGTACTACTTGCTAGTTGAAAAAAGGTACCCAAAGCAAATAATATGATGGTGCAATATCCCATTAAGCCCCATCCATGCATTAACATTTTAGGCATAAATGATGATTAATTTCAAATTACTTAGGGTGGCTTGTGAAACCAGTTTTAAATTCATGAGTGAGAATGCGAGTAAGAAAAAACCCCCACCAAAATGCAGAACTGGATAAGGTTAAAGTCAATCAAGCCAGCCCTTCTTTCCATAGGTAAGGAAATGGGTCCCACATTGGTTAAAAGGCTTTTCAAGGACGCCCGAGTGGAGACATAAGGTCCATCTGCTCCCACCTGCTCCTCTATGGTGGTCTCCACTGAAGACTGGTGCTGAGGCCAGGAGCCTAGAGAGTATTATAAAACCCTGATTCCAGGTGATCTCTCTGGAAAAGTCATCCAAGACCACACGGAGGGGACCAGGATGATGGACAGTCATAAAGCCAGAGCTTCTCTTCCTTAGCCAAATGGACATGAACCTTTTTCAAATGATACTTTGGCAATCAGGGCTTCTGCTGAAACTAGGGTTCCTTTCTTGGTACACAAGTATGGTTGCCACAGAGATTTATAAGGGTATGAATTGCTGTGGGTTTTGAGGAGATACATGCAGCTCTGGTCTTTTGATTTTCTAACACTGAGCTCTCCAATATGGTAGGTTGATAAGCACATGAGGCAACTTTATATAAATTAATAAAATGAAATACAACCTATAATTCAGTGACTCACACTAGCCACATTTCAAAGGCCCAACAGCATGTGAATAGAACAGAGACGGTCACCCTTACTCCTTGCAGAAAACAGAAGTAGAGAGATCTGCTCTAAAGGTTAGAGTTGACTAGGTCTTTTTTGATGCACTGATTCCTCAAAAGTATAAAAATTAGGGTAGCAGAAGGAGATCTGCTTCATGCTAAATTAAGCCAAGCAGAGTGGAGGGAGCAATATAACTTTTTTAGTTTCCCTTGCCAAGGATTCTATAGGGAAATTTGATTGAATTTTGCATGTCTTGCTACTGCTTTTTTTCTCCCCATTCATAAGGGGCCTCCTACCAGATCTGTTTTCTGAAGAAGTGGTGAGACTCATGCACAGTTTGGAATGAAGGAGATTTCAATACTTTATGAAAATCTGTGAGGCATCTGGAAACCCACCAAAGATTATCAAGTACAAATTACTATGCAGCATTCAGGTATCTTGAAAAAAAGGGGGGAAATGTTAATTGTTTAAAAGGTTTAAAAGATGAGTGGGAAAAAACTCCTGTTGACCAGAAACCTGGACTTTCACATCAAACAAAAGAGAGAATAAAAAATAAGGATCTATTACATTTTAACTGAAGCTTTGCTTCTGAGATAGATGCAGCTAAACATTAACTAGGGTAATGTGGTAAATTACAGATTAAGAGGCAATTATGCCTCATATCTTTCCTCTTTCAGGGTGAAAGCTTGTTGATGTTAGGCCACAGATAAGGGAAAGCACCATGCAATGGGTGGTCTCTACGGGAAGCATGACATTTCTGGAGATTGTAGATCCTATGTTCCCAGGAGGCAAGCCCTAAATGTCTTTCTTGCTTGCACACCTCCTGCACAGTCACGCATCCATGAGCATTTAGTGAGTATAACGTGATGCACACAGATGGAAAACCATACCAGGAACAAAACTCTAGCAACAACCAATGGTTGAAATGGGTTGGTGAAAAGGCTGGATCCCGCTGCATAAACCCATCAGCTAATTCTGCAAACCTCCCACCCCTATAAGGCAAAGTTTTGGCTCCCTGAGGTTGCTGCTAAAGGTCACAAAGTAAAGCTGGGAATCCCACCACTCTGGCATTTTAAGGAACTTGTTCTTGATGGGCTTCCGCAAGAACCTATAACATCCCCTATCTGAAAAGTGCCTGGGGAGGAAATACATGTATGAAAGGATACCTGTCCAGGTGTCCTTCAAGGAAACAGCATCTACTAAAGGTTGCGTGTGAACTATGGCAATCAGAACAGAAGTTCTCAATTATTGGGCTGTTGGAACTTTGCATCAGAATCACCTGAAGGTTGTATTAAAAATACAGACTCCCGCACACTACCCAAGGAATCTGATCTATAGGAGGATGGTGCCCAGGGAGTTGGATTTTTTAACACTTGCCCTAGGTAATTGTGATGCACCCTTGGGATGGGAACACCAGACTTACCACTAGGGTGTGGCATGGAAACAGCTTTCTCTTAGCGTAGTTTACAAATCCATTTTGTTTCCTCACATCCTTTCCAGTCAAAGGAATGGAATGTAGGATGGGATTATCTATTATTATTTCACAATTAAGGATAACAATGTGAAACATCCTAGGTGAGTCAGCGATATGGCCAGAAAATCCCACCTTCACTAGTGAGCTTGCTTTCTAGTCAGTTCTGTGTTTTTGTTTAAAAACCCACTGTTTCCAGTATGATACTGGACAGATTTCCAAATGGGTCAAGGATGTGGACTCACAAAATACAGAAAAGTGTGGTGTCTGGCTCTTCACCACTGCACCTCTGATTGAAACCAAACCAACCACAGCCAAACCCCTAAGATTCCAATCTAGACAAAAGCAAAGCTGACAGGTCTGAGCCAGCCTTGGTCTGCAGAATTTCCCTAGAGATTCATTTTACATGTGGCACATGTGAGATTTCTGTTCAGTTCCCAAGAGTCCTTGGAAGTCCTAGGTTAAAGTAATTCTAAGCCCTTCCTGGCCTGGTTGGGTCTTGTTCAGAGCAAGCTGGAAGACATCAGCACCACTCTGAATTTTCCCCGGTCTGATAAAGAAAGCACTTGGAGCTCCTGGAAGTAAAAGTACCACCAGAAGAGTGATGGTAAACGGTGTCCATTATTTATTGAGTGCTGCCCCCTAGAGGATTAAAAAATGGCCGGGCCACCTTGGCGTCTCCAGGACTTTGAATGGAGGAATCACCCCCAAGCCTCCCAGCTGCAGGAAAGGAGATCTTCACTCAAGATTACTGAGAAGTCTTGCAGCAGTGGTACAGAGAACTTCCAGAAGCAAGTTAGCTCCTCCTTTAGAACACCCCTGGAAAATGGAATTCCACAATTCTGGGAACCAGGTCCAGAAACAGTACATGGAAACAGATCCAGACTTCTCCCTAACAGACCAAGGACTCTGCAAGCTGCCCAGTGGGGACCCCAACACCAGAAGTACAGAGTCGTCATTCTTAAGATTCCAAATGGGCTTCAGTTTACTTAGAAAAAACGAGAGGAACTCTCTTGCCTCTTCCTGGTCCCCTTCATCTAAACGTTGGCTGTGGTGTTCTCAGAAACAGAATTCTCCCACCCTGGGAACGTACTAGAATGGTTTGTGATGCCTGTGAGTTGTGAGGGGAGACTGTTCAGGGACTGTCGCTACAGATAGTGTTGTTTGTCCTTAGATTAGCATCTTGGCAAAGACATAAACTGGAGTCTCTGCTTAAGGTTCAAAATCCAAACTGCCTCTTTAGTTCATTGAATATTTGAACCTGGGAGTCATTTTTTACAACTGAACTTTAAACAGGAAAAATGTAAATCTGGAGTTTTTTATTATAATAATGTAGATGTGCTCTCAAGCCAAGGAAGGAAGGAAGGAAGGAAAGAGAGAGGGAGGGAGGGGGAGGAATGACAGGTATGGGGGGGAAGGGTGTACACTTCTGAAGAGAACTAGAGGCCCCTGATCTGCGGCCTAGCCAACCCAGCCCCTCAGATTAACAGTGAGATACTCAGCCTGTGGATTTATCCTGTGAAATCCCTCCATGGGTTGGCTCAACTATTCGCAAATCACTTGTGATTCAATTTTGTTTTGGTTATCTCAGTGTAAATAACAGTTAAGTGGGAGTTACAGATTTTTCAAACACTAAAAGTGATAAACAAAGCTAATGGCAAGTCCAGATAAGAAGGGAAACCACCCAGAAGAATCAACAAATTCGAGCAAAGAAGAAAGCAGGATAGTTAGGTGTGTGTGTTTCTTGTCACGGAAACTTTTTCTTAGTCTGCAGAAAACTTTACTTTCTTAATTTTTAAAAATCTTAATCTGAAAATGTCTGTCTTAATTTTCTTATTTTTCACATACCTTTTCTGACAGAAAAGATATATATATATATGCGGGGTATTATTTAGGCTATTTCTGTTAGATATCTTTATGTATCTTTATGATCATATAATAATAGGTGCCTGGTGAAGCAACACAGTTTGGAATCCACGAAGCCATCCTCAGAAACAAAGATGCAAGTGTTTCCCCAACTGTTAGCTCGCAGCTCCCTCTAAACAGTTTCACGCCTCCATTTAAAAATAGTTGGCTTAATGCTGTTTCCTTTCTCTCAACGTCGGGACCACATTTCCAGGGGGGCAAATGTGAATAGGAGTAGTTTAGCATTTCGATGAGAAGCTTTTATGTACCTGTACTTTCGGGGGACACTTGGGGGAATCCAATATAATTACCTGAAGAAATGCTTGGCTGAAGAAAGTCTTTCCTCGTCTTTGATAGTTACAAGTGAAGGGGGCAGGGATAACTGAATCCTCGCCCAGGAAGGAGAGGCGCTTGTTGGAAACACAACAAAGGATCTGAGTAGTAAATGCGCCGAGTGTTTGGGGTTTTATTCAGCCCGGGCTGACGGTGTGTGTCGCCGCCGCGCACTGCTGCCCGCGCGGACGCTTGGCTGAGCTGCCGACTGGCTCCCTACCCCAAACGCCGTACGCCACCCAACTCCTCCTGTAACGCCATCGCGCGTGGCATTGTGTGGGGCTCTGCGTGTGTGGCATCGGAGTCCCGGAATTTAGGGGGAACGAGGCTAACCCCCGCTCCCCGCGGAGTCCCCCTCTGGCGGGGGCGACGCGGCCAAGGGCAGCGCGCCCTGGAGGTGCCCGAGGGCGCTCGCTTCCCCGGGGCAGTACGCGCGGGGCGAGTGGGAGGTGCGGGGCGGGCGAGGGTTTGCTAAGTGGGAGCCGCCTGAACTCGGATCCCGCGGCGGCCCGCGGGGAAGCCGCCGCCCCGCCCGAGCTGGGTGCGGCGACACTCGGCTCTGCGCCGCGCGGCTCCGCGGCTGCCTCTTTAATCAGGAACACAGAAGGGGCGGGCCCTGAGCCGGCGCGTAATCGGATAGCTCTGCCGCGGCTCTGACATCCACATGCTGCTCGCCTGAAAAGGCAGGGGGGAGCCGGAGGGGAGGCAGAGAACGCGAGCTAGGCGGCAGCCCGCAGCCCGCCCCCGGCACATCCTCAGACGCGCAGACACTCGGCGAGGCGCTGTGCGAGGTGGAGGTGAGGGCGCGCGCGAGCGAACTCGGAGAGGGGCTCGCTCACTCCGCGGCGATCCCAGCCGCCGCCGCCGCCGCGCCAGCAGCAGCAAAGCAGCAGCAGCAGCAAAGCAGCAGCTTCCTTGCTCAGACTCCCCTCGAGAGACTGGCCAAGCGGGTGTAGCCGTTGGGGGAGGATCCCGCTAGGGGAACCCGGCGAGGACCAGAGTAGGGCGGCCGCCTCCCACTCTGGCCGTCCGGCGGTCGGTGTCCCCGCCCGCGTGTCCGTCCCGGGTGCCGAGCGATGTGTGCCAGTTTACGCCTCTGAGATCACACAGCTGCCTGGGGGCCGTGTTATGCCCAAGGCAAGTCTTGGCTTTAATAATAATTATTATTATTACCCTTGGCTTTCGGGAAATATTCGTGATGTTGTAGGATAAAGGAAATGACACTTTGAGGAACTGGAGAGAACGTAGATGCGTTTTGTTTTTGAGAGGAAACCGGTCCCCTCTTCCCGGCTCGCTCTCTCTTGCTGATTTCAGGAGCTACCCTTCTGGTGAGGTGGGGATTGCAGCAAGAATAAAGGTGAAGACGGGCCGCCAGGACCCAGGAGAGAAACCCTGACCATTAGAAACCTTGGCAGAAGACGTTGTAAGGAAGAAAATAAGACAGAGAGAAACGCAAAGACTTATACTATACAAGAGACCTACAAACCCAGCTCTGGAGAAAGCCTCCGTCTCCAAAATGGATATGTTTCCTCTCACCTGGGTTGTCTTAGCTCTGTACTTTTCAGGACACGAAGTGAGAGGCCAACCAGGTAAGGCCCCGAAAGTTTTTTTCTATTCATTTCAACATGGTTTCCCCTTTAAAAGCGGCTGCTAAAGCAGGGAGGCCAAACAGAAAGGCACAGAAGGAGGCTCTCTCAGTACTCAATAATTTAAAGAGAGATCCCAGCCGGCCCTTCCTACACCACCGGGCTGCTAAACCCCAACTTTCCTTTCCTGCTAGGAGTGTATGTGTGAGTGTGTTTTGAAGCAGACAGAATTTGGCGGTGTTCAGATGTCACATATGGACTGAATCAAAGGTTTAAAAATACTACAAAGCCTTTGCATTACAGTTTTTGGGAATTTTTTTCCTTGTCTTGAAGCAGAACACATCTCTCTTGAGTTGCTTCAACCTAGCCAGTGAAATATAAATCATTTGCATTTCCCTCACTTAGCTACATTGAGCAATATTAACTGAAGGGCTTGGGAAAGACAAGAGTTTCATTTTGGTTTTCAGATGCTGTAGATTCTTTGCAGAACGGGTGGATACGCCTCACAACTGTAGTGCTCAAGCTGGTGGAGCAAATTGGCTAGCGGCTGAAATAGGGGCTTGGGCTGGGCGCTGCTGACAACCATCTTCCCTGCTCTCTTTTCTATATCCGTGTGTTTCCTGGAAAAGTAAATCATGTGTTCTTTTAAAAATTCCTATTAGGTAAAACACACTGAAGGCCCTTGATGGTCTCTCACTCTTGTGGAGTGGTTAGCAACTTTTGAGTGGAATTTGTTCTCAACAACTGCCAAAAAGGGTGTGTGGACAGTCTGCTGCTGGGAAGATAAGGGCTTTGAGGCCCAGAGCAGTTTGGGGCCAGCAGCTGTGGGAGGGTTGAGGGGTACATTCTGAACAGGGATCTCTGGTTTTGCCCGGAATACAGTGGGGCTTGTCATTCCTTCCCAGGACCAAACTCCAGGGTGAGCCTTTCTCCCCTCTGAGAACAGTGTTTGGAATCCGAAAACAAAACTCTTAGCAGCTGCTACAGGTGATTGGGGAAACCATCTATGAATGAAATAGGGAAAAGAAAGGAGACAAAATCTCCCAGAAGTGCCCCTGAGGCACTTGGAAGGAGGTGTGGGCAGTTTTAGGGCTAACTCCTTGCAACCTCTGAGACATCCCCCAGGACATCAGCTAGTGGGGCTTTGCTTTGCTGTCTTATGCTCCGATTCTACACACACACACCCCACTTTAAGCTCGGATGTTTATTTGACGGGGAGGAAAATTCAGGAATGCCTTTGCCCCCTAAATCCACATGTTTGCAGCTCCGTCTCTGACATAGCTGATCTTCAGGGCAGCCGCAAAGCTCTATCAAAGGGATAGGTGCTAGTCCTAGTTGGGAGATTTTCTGGGCCTCCCCCATTCCCTCTTGCCTTAATTCTAAATTCCCAGCTTGAAACAAAATTAAATTACATCCTACAGCCCTGGGTGCTGCGTAAATTATGTATGTTTGTGTGATCTGCCCTGTGTGCATGTGCGTGTGCGTGTGTGTGCACGCGCGCTGTGAGTATGCCCACAATATATTATGTATTCAGACACGGACTCCGGTAGGCCCTGGCGCGTGAGCGCGCACACGTGCAACTTCAGGTTTCCTTACTGCGCCGAGCAGGAGGGGTCGTGAAGACTCGGGGTCCATCTTCTACCCCAGATGTTTGAACATCTGTCCCCGAGCGCTGCGTGAAATGTTTGTGCGTGTGTGTGCGCGACACCCGCTCAGACCCACTCCTGCTCTGCCACCTGCCTCCCGCGCTCTCCGCAGAGCCCCCTCCCGTCCCAACCCCTGGCCGCGCTGCGTCACTTCCAGAGAAGCCCAGAGGCGCCGAGTGCGGTTCAGGTCACCCTCTAGGAGGCCTCGGGTAGCCTCGGACCCGGGCTACGACCCGGAATTGAGACCTTCTCGGGGTGGATATTCTCCAGTCCCCTGAAAATGCGATCGTATGCCGTGGGCTGCTCCGGGTATCAGGCGGAGTAACCGTGGTGCTGGCAGCGGGTGGCAAAGGGCGAGGCCAAGCTAGACCTCTGACTCACTCGGTGTGTACGCGGGCCGGGAGGGGACCCAGTCCAGCGGTCCGCGGCGGTGGCAGCTGCGGCAATAACCGATTCGGAGAAACAGTCCAGGGAAAGAGGGGACGGAAGGTGCGCACCGAGGAGCAATTGAGCAAATACTACTGCGGTCGCGGCGTGCGGCCCCTTGGGCTGGCGGATGTCTGGAGAGGCCGCGGGGGCGCAGCGCACCCGGCGCCCCGACTCCTAGCCACGTCGTCCCGCCAGATCCGAGCGCAACCGCTTGCCTCCCTCCCGTCCCGGCGCTGGGACTCCGGGCCACTCGGCTGGCCGTGCCCGGGGCTCCCTCTCCTGTCCCCAGCGCTCGGCTCTGCGCCGCGGCCCCTTGAGAGCTGGCTTTGAGTGACGGCGGCCCAAGACTGGCCAGCCTGGGGACCCAAGAGCCGGCCGCACAAGGCGGTGAGAAGCTGGGAGGGATTTCGGCGAGGAGGGTGGAGAGAGGCAGGAAGGAGGCGGCTGGAGCCGCAGGAATGCGCGCTACTTGCGGAGCCTTCGGCAGCGCGGCGCGCCGGTAGCCCGCGGGTGCGCCGGAACAGGTGAAGAGCACGCGTCCACGTGGTGGGGATGCGGTGGCCCCTGGGCTCTCTCCCTTCCCTCCCCCAGCGGCGTCTCTAACGCCGCATTGATTTGTTTGGACTACGCAGCAGAAACAGAGCAGAGCAATCCATAAACATTCTATTAAGCAAAAATATCCCCAGCGAAAGCAAAACCGAAGCTGAAGCCTCCGCAAAGTTGGCAGCCTCCAGCTATTCCGGTCTTGTCCCCTCCTCCCCCGACTAAGGACACCCCGCGGGAGAAGCCTGCGGCATTTTCTTGGCGCTGCCCAATGCGGGGAAGTTAGCTAGGGGCTGCGGCTTTCTCCTCGGGAGAAGTCCCGGCAGTCACTAGCCAGGTCCCGCCTTCCCTCCGCAGCCTCCTGGATTTTTGCTTTTCCACGTGAGAAAAAGAAATAGTCACGGCCAATGCGTCATTTTCACTGATTGGTTTCTTTTTAATAGCAACACAAGTTAATGGAGGGGAGGCGAGGCGTGATTAATCCTCAGGGTGACCGCCGGGTCGTTTTTCCCGCCGGGTAGCGGCGTCCCGCGGCTCGCTGGGGGCCACGGGGAAGGCTTATATTTGGGGCGGGGGGAGGCCGACTGGTCGCCCCTCTGGGAATAGTCGAGAGGCGGGGCGGACATCGGCTCTCCAGACCAAGTTCAGGGGCTCCCGCCCATCCGTGCTGCGGCTCTGCGGCCTCGGTGGGTTGCATTTCTTCTGCAAGGGCAGGGATCGGCGCTCCGGCTTACTGGCGCGTGCTCCCGGCTCCGCTCGCGCTCACCGCCCCCCTTCCTTTCAGTTTCTGACAGCGAGGAGAGCCCCCTGGCGCTAGCCGTTCCCTGTCAGCGCCCGACCACGGAAATTCTCCTTTGCTAGAGTTAATCACGATCTGCAGGGGGACTGGGCCGTGCTCAGGAAATCATTCAGGTCCAGACAATGAGTTTCTTCAGACGGTGGCAACTCCCTGCCCTAATGTCCCCACCTCCGGGACACACCGCTTGGGGCCAAATGAACCCAGACCCCATAACCATCTCCCCTCCCCCTCCCTCGCCAGGAAAGCTTTGATCTGGGCTTGGGTTTTAACACCATTGCCATGGACACGGGCAGATTCGGTCAACTCAACCGTCTGTCTGGACAGGATGATCAGATAAGAGGTGTAAATTGGTTTGGGAGACACGTCTGGGTTCAAACAAACCTGAAAGAGAAGCAATGACGGTCTAGGCGCCAAGTTTTGAAGGGTTTGAAGAGTTTCTTTCAGCCTGTGTCCCCCAAACGCGGGGTGGCATGGGCGAGCGTAATAGTTTGCAAGTTTAACCGTAAACTCCTAGGTCTTAGTCAGACAGCCTGCTCTAGGCTCTGGGGACTGGTTTCATGCCCGCATTAATTGAGTACCCAGTAAACTTTCCTCCAGTAAGCAGCCGCTGGAGGGAGTGAAACTGTTGCCAACGGAGCACACAGTGCAAAACACTGGAAAGGGGAGCGCTCCCCAGAGGGCTCGGGGCAGGCCCCTGCTTGTCCAAGATGTGCCAGGTAGAATTGGGGATGCCCAGGCAGCATATCAGGTTTGAAGCTTTACATCATCTTGTAGACACTCATGGAGCACTCATTTGGCTGGAGCCCAGGCTGTGCAGACTGGACTCCCACTGTCTACCAAATGGCTCTGATCCCCTGGTGCTGTTGAAGGCATAGTCCACCTTCTCCAAGGGAAAGGCAGGTTCCTATCTTCAAGGCACAGAAAAAGCTAGGAGCCCAAATGCCAATTCCTATGCATTGAAGCATGACCATGAGGAACAAAGTGGGGTGCTGGAGAGGGAAAGATACCATGGGCTAGATCAGCGGTTCTCAACCTGTGGGTCCCGACCCACAGGAACTGTATGAAAGGGTTGTGGCATTAGGAAGCTGGAGAGTCACTGGGCTAGATGATTCTGAGGACCCAGGTGTTTTTCATTTCACTCAGCTGTTCAGTAAAACATTGGAGAAAATGAACTGATTTGCATTGACCCATGTCTGGGATGATTCTGAATTGACAGAATTCAGAAATTTTCACTGCTAAAGAGTTTTCAGAATATCCAGTTTGGAAAGACTTCGGGAACTAGAAATGAGATTTTCCTTTTTTGAAAAGATAGAGCAAAAGCAAAATCCCTTTTTAACTTCTAGAATGGATGAGAAAGGACTTGAAAAGTATCATTAACATATTTGAGATATTTTATCATCTGACCATCCTTTGCCACTGGATAATCTTTGAAGCACCCTCCTTGAGTGGCAGTTCCATCCCTGTTTTGATCCCCAGAAGTTAGCCATGGTATCAGTCCCTCCAGGTCAGGACTTAGCCATTTGCCTTTTTTTTTTAATTAACCCATTCCTGGAAGATACTGCAGAAGTTTGTCCTGCAGCATTTTTTCAAAGCTTTATCTGCTTTGATGAGACATGGCCAGGGGCTTAATGGTTTCATTACCTAACAGGATTCGGCAGAGTTGGGATTCCAGAACACAGTGGCCTTGTATCGTGGCTGGCCCTCCAGGAGAAAGCATCTTCTAAAGGTTTAGGAAGCTGTCAAATTTAGATAAGGCTGAGCTCTGATCCTATGGGACCTTGGTTGTATTAATAAGGAGAAATTAATTTTTAACCACTGGGAATGTTGCCAAATTATGTGACCTTTGGCAGACCAGCTGTGCTATAAAAATAAATCCCCCATTTCTGAAAATGCTGCTCCTATCCAGTAGAACAATAACAACGTGGCATTTAGGACACGGAAGAGTGGTGTTTGAGAATAAAGGGGAGAAATAGGAGTTGACCAAAAAATGCTCGATGTTGTGATATATGATTTCAGACCTGAGCATCACCCCCCCACACACCGACCCCACTCCCCCACCCCAGCCCCAGGCGTGGGGTTTTGGGAACACAGAAAGGAGGACCAGGATGACAAGGAGTTGAGCTCCTCTGTGTGCAGAGAGCAGAGAAGGTGTTAAAGAGCTCACTCACACCCCAGCCTGGAACATGTCTCTCATTCACTGTTCACGCTAGCAGATTACTGGCACTGGCAGAGAACAGGGAGTTTTTGAACAGGAGAAACGTATACCTTTCCCTAGGTGAGTTGGTCACTGAGAAGTTTGGGGGGGACCGTCATTGGACTTGCCAGTTTCTGAAGCACTGAAGCCGGGCCTGGGTTTAAAATTCAGCTTAGCCACACTCTATGCAATCAGAGTACTTAATCTCTCCATGCCTCAGTTTCTTTACCTGTAAAATATGTTTGATAACAATCTGTACTTCTCTTGTGGTTGTTAGGCTACAGCAGATTACTTAGAATGCTGTTTGGCAATATTAATCCTATTCTGGAGACATTTAATCTTTAAAACAGCTTCAGTGGGGTTAATTGTAGCTCCTGAGCATAGAAAAGGCAGATATAACCATTGCGGTAAGTTTATTTCATTTTTATGAGTTTTTTAATGAGTAAATAATTATTCATCCCCAGCTCTTCCCCTAAAAACTTACTCTGTGTTTTATAAGGACCATATCATCTCTCAGCACACTATTCTTCAGAGACAGGTAATCTCCACTAGAGCCTCCTCATAGATCCATGTCTCCTATTTGCTCTTCTGTTTTCTTACCTCTGCTTTCTTTTTAATCTCTTTCTTCTTTTCTTTCCTTTTCCTTCCCTTCCATCTTTCATCACCCAGTGCGTGTTCGGCAGGGAACACTGTGTTTAAGGCACTCCCCCGAATGTGTAATAACTTCTACTCCGGCATTCAGGCCCTTCAGCAGCTGAACTCAAAAAATGCCGTTATAAAGACAAAATAGCTTTTACCCAGCAAGACTCTTAATAATCCCATTTCCCTCTGGGTCTTCATAAAAGAGTCATGATCTAATCCAGAAACAGGGGAGTGGGGCTGGGAATAACAAAAGGGAAGCTCAGCCCAGTAGCATGCAGGGTGTGGGCCAGCTGGATGAGCATGTCTGTGGTACCCTACTCTTGCCTCCCAAATCCTGGGCTAACCAGTGATCACATTCTGGAGAAGCTTCCAGTGAAAATGATAAAGAGAATTGCAAATTATTGGGCCAAATGGTTAAACAATTGTTTGGATAAAGGGAGAAAATAAACAGATGTGTCCAAAAGGCATATTAGGGGCCAGAGAGAGGGAGGAGGGAGGGGTTGGATAGAGAGAGGTGAGCTGAAACCAAGAGAAAATCTAATACCAGCAAATGGTTTACTGATGAAGTAATAGTTAGCATCATCCTGGTGCTGTGAACAACAAATACTTAGAGCTTGCCTTTAGGAGTTTAGAAGGTTGGACTAAAGGGGACAAAGAAAAAAAACTTTAGGTAAGTTAATTTTAATAGCATTTTAATTAAAATGTGAGTGCCCTTTGAACTTCACCAGTGTTGTCTAAGGTTAGGGTGTCCTAGGAGACACTAACTGTACCTTGACTGCCTATGACCGTGTATTATTATCTCAGACAAGTTATTTACACTCTCAATTCACCACTAAAAAACATTTGCATCTAATAACAGCTGTAGATGGGTAAGGAAGGATTGTAGCAGGAGAAGCAGAATAATTTGTAATAAGACTCACTCAGAACTTGTGATAGCTAGTGATACATTTGGGGTTACTTTAGCCAATTCTTAATTGGTTAATTCATCAGAACTCACCGTGTCTGACTTTGGGGAAAGGCTCTGGGTTTGGTCCTATGAGGTTTGCCAAAGATGAATCAGAAAGGAGTCTGGTTGTTCAAGTTGTTGCTGGTCCTACAGAATACCTGAGGTCATCTCAAACTCTTGGACACCTTAGAAGATGATGATAAAGAGTCTCAGCCCCTGGAATACAAGGATGGAGAAGGTTACTCCCCACTGGGGAAGTGGGGAAGGACAGAGGTGGCATCTGAGCCTGGAGGGATAGGATAGGTACGGTCTAGAGCAGGGAAGGCAGGAATAGAGAAATGGACACTGGGTTTGTTTGGAGAACCCTCAGAAGCTGAAGTTCACAATATGTGGTAGGAAATAATTACAAATAAGATTAGAAATAATACCTTGGGCTCAGTGCAAGGCCCAGATTGCTAGGCCAAGGAGTTTGGGTTTCATTTGCTAACCAATGGGGAGCCATTGATGCTTCAACATAACTTTCAGTTAATCAAAATAAATGAAAAAATATTATATTACCTTTTTTCTCCTTTGGCTTGTGGAGAGACCTCAAAATTATTCTTCTTCTGTTTCCTTCCCCAAATGTCTGTTAAAATGGTCAGGAATTGTAGTCCCAGATCTCTCATCAATGGCATCAAAATTGCATTTGCAATGAGGGCTGGAAAAGAGCGGACGTAAACATAAACTAATGATATTATATCGGCCGCCCTATTGGAATTGCATTTGTTTATGATATAAGATGACAAATAACAAGGTTACTACAGGTGGCATGATTCGAGGCCAGGGGAGGTAATCACATCAAACTTACATTTTTCCGATTACACGAGGGTTCATTTTTAGAATCCTGATGGAAGGGAAGAGATGTTCAAAAGGTCCCATTTCCAGACCCAATTTTCAGTTCTCTCCTCTGCCAATTCACTGGAGGTGTTTTGGAAGAGGGGGTTTGCTTTGTTTCTTATTCTTTTCCATACTCACGTGCTGCCTGGCTCTTCTGCTCTCCAGTTCCCTCTCTCCATCCCTCCTTGACGATTCTTTAATTCAGATTTTGAACTTTATCATTGCAAAAGTTCATAGGGATTTCCATTTGCTGTGCCTTCAGGAGCGCATCACTCACTGCCACCCAGCCCCATAAATTGAATAGATTGCATCCCTTCCCAGTTGCCTTAGGAAGTGGTCAAACAGCCGCATTCCTGGGCTGATGGATTGGCTCATTTCTTCCCAGCTTAAGCCAAGATACAGATTTTATGGGACTGTCTTGTGACAGGCTGAAGTCGCTTTGAATAAAACAAAATCCAGCCACAGCTCACAAAAATAACTCTTAAAAAGCAGCTTAGCCTGCGTTGGAGAACAAAATTTGGTTAAAACCCTGAGCAGAGGACTTAGCTGATCTGGGTGAGGGATGTGAAGAAACTCCTTTTTGGTCTGTCTTTTCATGCATCACTGTTGTTGACACGCTCACGTGCAGAACTCTGTATCCATAATATTTATAAATACACAGCCACAGACTCAGTTAAGAAAAGAAACCCACGTCAGTAGAGCTAATGTGATTAAAAGAGACATTTGAACTCTCTATAATTCAAGACAGATATGTTCATCTGAGGAATCCTGGGGTTTTGTTTCAAGCTTACCAGGCAAATAAAGCCAGGGTAACACCTCAAATAAATGTCTTATTGTTTAGAGGGTAAAGAATCTTTTGGTCGTTCATCTCAATCTAGGGGTCATATTGTCTTTTCCCCACCTTGTAATATGGGCTTTGAATTTGAGACTTGGAACTGACCTTTAGAATCTCCCCTACATTTATTACATGAGGAAACAAAGGCTCAGAGTCATTGACTAACGTACCCAAGGTCACACAGCTTGCCAGTAGCAAGAGCATACTTAATGACGGAGGTTCTTAATCCTGGTCCAATGCTATTTCTAGTAAACTGCCCTGGTGGAGTAAGTGGCAAGGTGACAACCTTTTTTCTTTTTAAGTGGAAGAAAGAGTTTCTTCTTTGCCTTGATACTAAAAATTAAGTGAAAACAATGCTGTGTAAATAGGGACAGGATGGGATTATTCTGCGGATAAAGAATAAATTATAAAGTAAATAAAGTGTATTATTTTCAGGGAAATGAGACCAACTGCTTTTCTCCACCAAGTGCCCTCAGGTACACAGAAGAGAAATAGATGCCTCCTAACCCTTCCACTCTCTCTTTTCCGTGACATTTGAAAACGACAAGGGAACCAAGATCCAGTTGGGTGGGTTTCAGCCTATGTTCCAAGAAGCCCCAGTGTGCTCTCACTGGCATCGCCCTCAGAGAAGAGGATGGGCAGGGGAGGTCTGGACTCTACTTCTCTGGTTACCCCACTCCCAGCATCCAAGGAGAGCTCTCTTTTATCTCCACAGGACATTGAGGGTCTGGGTAGAGTTTTGTTCAAGGCAAAACAAAAGTACCATTTCTTTAAAAAGTTTTGAAAACTACAACTCTGATTCGGTCCGCTCATTGAATTATAGTTTATGAAGCTGAGACCCAGAAAGGTCACACTGAGTTAAGAACTAGGCACTACCCCACTTTTGTTAATGTCCACCTCTGCCTTTCCTGGTAACCTGGTCTACTTACCCCCAGATGCACCTTTGACAACTGGACCCTCTAATCCCACATCCAACCAGTCACCAGGTTTTTCTGTTTTTGCCAAGGACTTTCTCCTTCAGTTCAACTAAATCAAGGGATCTGATTGTTCTTTTACTGGTAGGGTGTGAAGTAAGCCATTGTATTTCTGATAATTTAAAAGACCTCACTACAGATAGGCTTCAGATTTAGCAAATATTATTGTCAAACTCAGGCCGTAGAGTGTTCCTTTAAAACCACTCCAATTAAATTTTTCTGGAAGGCAGAGAAATTTTTAGAAGATCTTCCTTTACCCTTTTTTAATATTTCCTACAAATCAAATGTCACCAAGGAACCAGCATTCTGTCTTAAATTGGATTCTGTAGAAGAGTGAGTTCCCAGATGAATGGGTACAAAATCCCTTTACCTTATCCAGGACTACATTACCCTGAGGGAGCATGCGATGGTGCTTAGGCTTCCAGCAAAGCAAAGACACCCAAAGAAAAAGGGAAAAAAAGAGAGAGGGGCAGAAAGCTTTTTAAAACAATCTGATATTGTATATTTAAAATAAAAACACCTAAGTAGTCATTATGGGAAAAAAAAAATCAGAGCTTGGTGACTTTAAAATTTAGTGTTCTCTTTATTTCAAATTACTAGGGCTGTCACTTTACTCCTTTCATCCTGGGCTCCTGAGGTCTTTATCTGACCTGACCTGGCCCATCCCTTAGGCTTCCCTCCCAGATGCAGGAGAAAGCTGCTCTGAACAGCCCAAGCCTGGGTTTTGCTACTTCTCTTTGGGAAATGAATTTGCCCCAGGTGAAAGGTATTCATGAAGTAGTTGGAGAATGAAGTCCCTTGTCAACTCACTAAACAGGCTCAGTAGCTCAAACTTCAAGGGGGTCAATTTTCCCTCTGTATATGGAGATTGGCCTTAAGGGGTTTGCCCCCGAGTTCAACTCTTCTTTGGCTTGGCTTGACTCCTCTGAAGCAGGATAGAAACCATTTATGAAGTTCATTTTGGAACACAATAAAGGCCTACAAAGTAATGGATGGTATAGCTAGCTCTTCAGAAGAAATTCTAGCCAATTTCTATTGGGGCATGTTTGTATTTAAGAAATAAAGAGTCCCCAACCCTGGAAATGAAAGAGCAATTATCAAGAGAGATGTAGAAGGATTAAATGTGTTTTCTTTACCATTTTTACTAATGTATTTCAAGAATTCTGTCCTTTCCAAGAAAAATAGAGACAGAAATTATAGTATTTATCCTTGTGGATATAGGTCTGTGCAAATGATGTGTGATATTTTGTGAGAAGGTGTGAACGTGTGTACAGGACTAAAGTGTGAATTACTGATACGTAGATGTAATTGATGTATGTTCAATGTCTATGTTTGTGTGTGTTTCTGAGTCTGAATGCAATCCAAACAAGAATATGAGTTTATAAATGTTTGGGTACTGAAAAGGTTAACCACACACAGCCAAAGCAGATGTTTTAATGAGATCGCAGATATTTCAATAAGTGCCTTGATTTTCTTCAAATAAGGAAAGTACAGAAAAAGAAATGAGTTACTCCTTTTTCTCTGGGTTTAGCAGCAGAAGTTACAGACTATCAGCTATGAAATATATATAGTTTTAATTATTTTTTTTCTTTTTGGTAGGGAAACGATCATTCCTACTGTGGATGAGAAATGAAACCTTCCTGTGAGGAAGTTTCCTGGCTTTATTGCTGATCTGTGTGCCTGGTCTAATTGCTAAGAGTTTAAACTTGGGGTGTGGGGAATTGAAAGGGAAAAGTTCTTTTTTTGAGAGTAATTGGAGGGAAGCAGAGAATGGTGGGGGAAGGCAGGAGAGTGTGGATGATGTGGAAACTAACGGTGACTAAACAGGAGCCCAGCTCAGGTTTCCTCTGATGAGTTCTAAGGAAAAAAATTGTGGTTTGGGGTGAGTTGGTAGCAGAACTGCCATTTTCTACAAAATAGCTGCAGAGCTGCTGGATCCAACAGAAAATTCTCTGGTCTGCGAGCTTGGTAAGAGCAGCTGGTGATCTATGTCCCTATACCTCTGCCTTCTCAGAGGGCCACTCCCAGCCCCACTTCACAGGCATGAGCCAAGACCAATGAACCATAATTTGGCCAGCTAGAAGATGTTGGGTGCCCAGTGTAGGTGGGTGGTGCAGGCACCTGGAAAGCCTATGGGCACTGGTGTAGAGGAACCAGGTTTCACTGCTGGCCTTGTCTGGATGGGAGGAAGGGGCACATTGTCCTCCCAGACTAGGGAGGGTACAGAATCATTAAGAGATTGGTGTGGTGTCCACTCGCCCAAGGAAATGGCTGCTTTTGTTTTCACCCAGTAGGAAAATAGACCTGAAATCCATTAGGTTCTGGGCAGTTCCCCTTGGCACAGTTTGAACACTTTGGAGGCTCCACGCTGAAAAGGCTAGCTGTGCAAATGTGTGTCTGTCCCAAACATCACTGTGCAGTGTGCCCGTCTTTTATGGATTTAAAGCCTGTCAGGCTGGTAATCTAAAGCAGAGGTCTGGAAGATAGTAATGCCAACAGACATGGGGAATAGGAAAGTGCACCTGTAGAGTTAAAAAATGCATGACCTGTTCCCTCAAAGAGCAAACACAGGAGAAAGACCCGTCCTGGAGGGTGGCTGCTGAGTCGTAATACATAATTCACAGCCCGTGCTGCTCCATGCAGATGGCGAGATTAAATCGTGATTGATGCTAAGAGACACACAAGGCTCAGAAGGTCTCCACTAGGTTCGGAGTATTTCCGCATCTCTTGTGCCTTTCCGTCACTCATCTGTCTGTCCTACTGTGGTGTTAAGCAATAACCCTCTCCCCCCAGTTTCCCAACAACCCCTGTTGGGGATGCAGAACTTCCCTTCTAAATAGATAAGATTCTTCAAATGTCATCACCCACCTTTTCTGCCTTTAAAGATGGCTTCCTTCCCTCTCGGACCACAGGAAGCTGTTTACCTGCAGCCAGGCCCTGCTGAGAAGGGGAGCCAGTGCCTTGTGGCTGCTGTGGCTGGACAAAATGCAGCAGCACACTCTGGCCGTGGGGACCGGGCAGAGGGAACAGAGGGGAGAGCACTCAGGAAAAACACAGACCTCCACTCAGCACAAAGCACCTTTGTGGAAATCTGAGGTTGGAGCCAGTGGATTCTCTAATACAGATTTTTCCACTCAGTATATAATGAAATAATAAATCAAATTTGCGGTATATGTGGAATTAACTGTTTGGGTTTTTTTTCTTTTTCTTTCTCAAAAAGGAAAAAAAAAAAGCTGAAATCACCTTCTAGGGTCTGTTCTGGCCCCAAAGCTTCCTGTACACCACGTGTAATTGTTACCAGGCTCACTTGTGGGTCGGCACCACAAAACCGCTATTGTCGGTTCCTGGAGCCTTGACTGCTGGCTGCCTGAGCTGGGCTGAGAAACACCGAATAAAATGAGGGATTTATGAAACAAAGATAGAGATGGGAGGTTTGAAGGGCCAAGGATGGGGCCAAGGATGGGGGCGGGGCAGGAAAAGGCAGAGAAGCATGTTCAGTTTGCAGTCTTGTTTTTTTTAATCGCAGACCATGTAATTGGGAATATTTATGACCATGTCCTGGAATACTTTCATTTGTGTGTCTGTGTGTAGTCGGGTGGGCAGCAGGAGGGAGGAGCTGGAATAATCTCTTCCACCGAATGAGTAAGTAGGTTAGTCTTCTGGACTGCCATAAAAGGTCTGTAAAATAGTATTAATCAGCCACTGGTAGAGAAGAGAAGCAGGGAGAGGGGGCAGAAAAAAGCTGTAAGGTAATTGAAGTTCTCTGGGTTGTTGGTTTCTCTTTCAGACCCACCCTGTGGAGGTCGTTTGAATTCCAAAGATGCTGGCTACATCACCTCTCCCGGTTACCCCCAGGACTACCCCTCCCACCAGAACTGCGAGTGGATTGTTTATGCCCCTGAACCCAACCAGAAGATTGTCCTCAACTTCAATCCCCACTTCGAAATTGAGAAGCACGACTGCAAGTAAGCCCCATCCTGGGGGACCCCATGGTGCATAGGGGAGCACTCAGTGGCACCCTGTCTGTGAGGCTTACCCTCCCCAATCCCACACATGCTCTTGTCTCTTCTGTCACCTGAAGGCAGCACCTCTCACTCGAGGACCTGCTGCTACCCAGTGGTGAGCCCTGGCCCCAGAGGGAACCCTCAAGGTGACATTCTCTTTGGGGGGAAATAAAAGGTGTCATGATCCCACAGTATTGTGGAAAGAGCATTGATAAGTGAAGAGTATAAATAATAGCACCCTATCTTCAATAGCTGGCCATGGAGGAGGATTTCCATGTGGGGGTAGAAAGACTATAAAACTCCACCTCTCGACTTTGGGGTTTACCTTCCCCTTAGAGATTTCCCCATTTCTGTAGCTGCCCACCAGCCTCCCCATGAAGATAATAGCTGCATCCTCAAATAGAGAGACTTCCTGTGCATCGAATAGTGAGTGTCGTTTTATTAAGAGACAGTGGGTTCCTTATAGAAAAAAGTAAAAAGAAAAAAATCTGAGTCTATATGGGTAGATCGAAGATTCGTATTGATTCTTGATATCTGTGCTGTACAGGTTAGAGTCTCAAAGTTGGGGTTATGGATTTCTTTAACAAGCACTGTTCTAATTGCTTTACAAATATTAATCCATTCATTTCTCACAATGGCCCTGGGAAGTTGTTGCATTACAATCTCCAGTATGCAGAAGAGAAAATCCAAGCACAAAGAGGTGGAGTCCGTCACCCGAGGTGACTCAGCTGGCTTTACAAAATTGGCTCTGCCACCTGGGAAGGTGTGTGGTGGAGGAGGTATCAAGTGGACATTTAGACACTTGTGAGTGCTTTACAAATGCCATGTTAGCACCAAACTCTCTATAAGTTAAGGCTGAGAAGCAAGCAGTGTTGCCGTGTCAAGAATGCGGATGCCCTTTGTACTATCTAGTGAGCTCTAAAAGTCTATCCTCAATGAAACAACAGTCCAAGTTTCCTGTGCAGAAAGAATGTGACAACCATCACATTCTGCTCCCAACACCATTGCTGTGATAAGTGTTCAGTACCCCCATATGATTAATAAATTCTCTGAGCATTCCTTGTGATGAAGGCATCATGAGTACTGAAAAATCACTTAAAGGGGCCAGCTGGTGGGACAGGTACCAGGGAACAGGCAAAATCTCTGGCCTGTATCTCAGAAAGGGCCAGGTCTGGGCCAGCTCCTCCCATGGAAGAAACAAGGGCCCTCTTTAACTAGTGCAACACTGTGAGGCTCAGTGAATTCGTACCCTTATTATGCTCCTAGGACTACTTTGCTCCTATATCTACATAATGGTTTTCTCCTAAGAAGAGATAGTCTTTGTTGAAAACCAGAGGGTTTCCTGGATGGATGCCTCATGTGCTGAACAGTCATAAGATGGAGTTTCTTGCCCCAGAGCTACTCTTGATTCAGTGGATGACATAGAGTAACTCAAGAGCTCCTCTCTAAGTTAAATGCCCACCCAGGATGCATTTGCTCAATATCCCAAGGTTTCTGATTCCCTGGGCATGAACTTTACCAAGAATTTCTATTAGAAGAGCTTTTTTATGAGGTGTTTTGGGTCCTGCTTCCTCTGGCTGGGCTGCAGAAAGTTGGCACAAATCAAAACATAATGTACAGAGAGCTTGGGTGAGCTCAGAGAAATTTGGCTAAGCACCTCTCCCGACTGAAGGCCAGCAAACACCTGTTATGCTTATGCCAGCAAATCTCCCAGGTCAATTGCTAACAGGTCATCTTATATATATTCATAGTGACAGAGGGAGAAGTCATGGCTTTTGGAAAGAAAAACTGAGGAGCTGGTGAACATGGCTTTGAACCCATCAGGAAAGATGAAAGGCCAGAAAAGCCCACCCCTGGCCTGCTTTGGGCTGAAGGGTACCTGCAGGCTCAGCTCCAGAGATGGGGAGAGCTGAAGGTTGCTAGAGTCTCTGACGAGGAAGGGATAGGACATTTGCAAGGCCCATGAGTTACAGGCCATCTTCTGCTTCGTCCTCACTAGGTCACTCACAGTGTTTCTCCTCACTCCCCCATCTCATCCTTCTGGCTTAAACTTAAGAGGTCAGGAAGGTTAGAAAAGAATCTTTCTGGGATTTAACT
The DNA here is from genome assembly GCA_963574655.1 of Perodicticus potto. Taxonomy (NCBI): domain Eukaryota; kingdom Metazoa; phylum Chordata; class Mammalia; order Primates; family Lorisidae; genus Perodicticus; species Perodicticus potto. The sequence goes on along the minus strand of CAUYRH010048125.1, from coordinate 104,031 downwards.
GTTCTTTCTAACTGTTAGAGAGGCTCTGTTGGGATTAAGCTGCATCTACTTAACTTTGTCTTTAATTCTCCATCCCACCCCGATCTCTCCTCCACTCCCCATCTCTCTCTCTCACTCCCAGTAATTTTTGTATGGAGAACACATCCGGTTTTCTCAGCCTCTCCCTCTTCAGTGTATTTGTGACAATTCCCCTGGGCCATTTGTATTTGGAATAAAGGGGCTTCCCTCTCTCCACTGCCTTGTTGTAGTTCCTTGGGAAAGGAACAGTTCATCTCGGTGACGTCCTGGAGGTTCTGTCTTGTTCCTGCTCTCCACCATCCTGCTACCTCTCTCTTCCATACTTTCTTTTCATTCCAAAGAAGCTCCTGGGTTTGGAAAGCACCTGCTATCGAAGGAACTAGGCCTGCTTCCTCCTTTGATGTTGGGAGTGTGTTTTGAATTGGATTTGGCTCTCAAGGCCCAGAATGTGGATAGGTACTTCCCAAAAGAAAACTGCCTAAACTAGGGCTCACACCTGTAATCCCAGCACTCTAGGAGGCCAAGGCAGGTGGATCCCTTGAGCTCATGAGTTCAAGACCAGCCTGAGCAAAAGCGAGACCCGATCTCTACTAAAAATAGAAAAACTGGTGGGACTTATAGTCCCAGCTACTAGGGAGGCTAAGGCAGGAGGATCATTCAAGACCAAGAGTTTGGGGTTATTGTGAGCTATACACTACCTCACTCTATCCAAGGTGACAGAGTGAGACTGTCTCAAAAAGAAAAAAAAGAAAGAAAGAAAGAAAAAGGAAAGAAGAAAACTGCCTAACCTGTCCTTCTGATGACAGAGGACAGCAGCAACACCCAGCAAAAGGAGAAATGAGTAAGGAAGTCAGGAAAAAGGGCTGGCCCAACCGTGGGGAAAGGGCAGCAGCCAGCGTGTCGCCTGCGTGTTTTCCTTCTTCTTTCTACATACAGGGTTAACTGCAAAGACTGTCCCATGGCCTGCGAACGGGGCCCCAAAATATAAGGATTCTCCTGGGCAGTGGCTCCTGTGTCCTTGGCTCTCTACGCCTTGAAATCTACATCGCAAAGGTTGAGGCTGTTGCTGAGTAAACCCCAGACAGACCTCTTCCTCTAACTGCCGTTTGTTCATTTTGTTCCATTTAAGCCTGCTGTCTGCTTGGAAAATTTCACTCATGAGCCTCAGCTTTGCCTGAGTCAGTGCAATCCAAGGCCACCGTTTCTGATGAGCGTCCCCTAACTCCTCCTTCCAGCCTCTTGCAGCCACCCAAACCCTAGCACCCACAGACTGTTCTGGGGTCTAGTTACCAACTGTGGTCAGAAACCAGAGGCTGCCGTGGCACTGCCAGGCTCCTGTGGCCAAAGGACAAAAGAGCAGGACTCAGGGCTGTCTGGGCAAACAGGGAGCGGGAGATGCGAGGATGCTGCCGCTTCAGCAGACAGAGGCCTTTCTTTTGAGTCATCGGCTAACAGGCTGAATGTTATGGTTTTAGAAATACATACACAAAGTTGGGGTTTTTTTCCATTTCTAAAATTTAGAAAGTATGTATTTTTAAAAACACCCACTTGCATATGATACACAGCTTATTCATGAATCCTCAAACCACCCATCCCAGAGGCTCGACCAAACAGAACCGAAACCAAAAGGCTGGGTCCTTATTAAGAACTGGTCATTTCCAAGTGGCTTTCAAAAACTGCAAAAGCCCCTAGGAAGACTTAAAAGAACATTTTGCAGCCTGGAAATCCACAAGGAAGTTACACTAATGATGTTATGTGTCATGTTTAGCAGAACAGCTCATTTGCCAGATACCATTGAAGAACAACTCCCCCCCCCACCCCGAGTAGAAATTCTAAATACTGAAATATTCCCCTTACAATTCTAAAAGTTCTTTTTTAAGAGAGTTTCTGATAAAGAACATTCTAAATCACATGCCACACTTCCCTGTCTTCTTAAATAAAACCAGCCCGAAAGGGAGTCAATTTTTTCTCGATGACTCAAGCTTCTAATTCTAAAGTTCACTTTTGTGACAGAGGCCAGGTAATGTCATATTTGGAACAGACAGATTTAGACTTGAAATTGTGTTGACCTTTTAAACTTTCCAGACCTCAGGTTCCTCTCTGCATAACTGTGATAATAATAACTACCGTAGAACCTCCATAGTTAGTTGACCACCTCCCTAACTGACCACCTCCTTAAATTGACCTAATTCTCACAGACCAGACATGCACCACATGTACTTATCAGGACAGCAGGCCTAGTTGCTTATGTTGACACCTTCGTATGTTGACCAGTTTGTTAGAGTCCCTTAGGTGGTCAACTTACAGAAGTTCTACTGTACTTTGCAAGATTGCCGCCCCTTGTTTATGTAGCCGTAGACTGAATTAGCAGTTGTGTCCCCATCTTTGTGCTGTGTACTTTGGGAAAGGTTGGGACTATTTTCTATCCATACTCCCACTCTCTAGCTTCCTGCTATGAGTGTGCCTGCCTCTCTCAGAAGCTTTCCCTTTTGACTTGTTTTTACCTTTTTACTCTGTGTTATCAGTTTTGCTTCAGGAGGTCTTGCTATCTATTGGGAACTGTGGGTTCTGAGACCTAAGCTTTGCCCCAAGCCAGTGCAATCCCAGGGCCAGCATTTCTAGCTGGCTTCAGCCAGCCAGACTCACCGCCGAGTGATCCCAAAGTGACAAAGCGGAAGAGCAACAGAGCATGGCGTTCTCAGCATTAAGTGAGCGACTCGTGATCTTTTCTTTTCTGGATGTTTAAGGTTTGGGATATTTGGCCTCTAGATGGCCTCCTCTTGTGTGTATTTATAGCCCTCTGCATCTTGGAAGATGAGTCTGTTTCTCCCAGAATAAGGGATGATATAGAAAGGTAGCAATTGCTCAGGTTGTTGAATGGATTATAGTAAACAGAGGGAACAGACTAGACCTCAGTAATCTGGCCTCTCCCCACCAAGCTAACAGTGTTCTCTGTGCTTGGCGAACACCCTCCATTTCTTGCAAACAACCAAATGCCGTCTCACTAGTGCATGAGCCCCGACGTGTCTAAGCTGAGACTCTCCATCCATGGTGTCCAGCTAGATGCTCCCCTCCTCTCTCCCTTGGTTTCCTTGCTGCCTCCAGTTCTCTTTCATCCACCCCTACTCTGAAATCCCAGAGCACTGGGTATTGCCCGAGTTGCTTGGGTTCACATGTGGTCGTCTTGGGTTTTGAGCATGCAAATTCTCTAAGACTATGGACCACTTCTTTCATTTCTCAACTCTAAACTAAAGCACCTAGTTGGGGAGGTTGCTAAGCACATGTGTGTAGGTGATTATTTTGGTGATGCTATTACATCAGAGATGCCAGGCAATAGGTCAACATGACCAGAACCCGTGTTGGAAGGCAGGTAGATCTGTTATCCCTCTATGGCCCTCTGAGGATATGACATGACAATTGTGGGGGATAGGATACAGCCTATGGATGTCACAAACCACACTGTGACTTGGTCTCTTACCAACAGAGGGGCAATAGAGCATTCTTTCATTCATCAGGATAGTTATTAAATGCCTACCATGTGCTGTGCATGATGGTAGCATTGGTAATATAATGATAGTGAATCCTACTCTTTGCCCACTCCCTCATGGATCTGAGAGTTGGGGAGGAAGAGGAAAACAACAAGATGATTACTGACAGTAAGGCTACCACATCTGGAACAGCCCTTATGAGCCTGGTGCTTTACTAAGACTTGACACTTGTTATTTCATTTAACGCTCATGAAAACCAAAAACCTGCACATCACTATAACTCTTTCCATGTTATAGGTAAAGAAATCGGGGCTCGAAGTCCAGAACTGACTCCCAATCCCACTCTCATTAAGTGGCAAGGAAACGATCTGAAGCCAGATACCCTAGTTTTCAACCTGTGCTCTTGACCCCTGTGGTCTCTGCCTCCCCACATTATGCATCTGGCTGGGGACATGATATGGGCCTGTTATGTGAGCCATAGCTCCTGACCCAGTCTAGCCCTCCAAGGTCAAGGATGGCTTGCTGGACAAAGGGATGCTGCACAGGTCCTGAAGAAGTTAGCCAGGCCACGGGGGAGCGTGTATGTTTGGCTGATGGTCCAGGCAGAGAGCAGCATGCTCAAAGACAAGAAGAGGGTAAGGGCTGCTGATGCCTTCAGGAACCAAAGTAAGTGAACATGCCTGACTCCAGTTTCCTTTGCTGTGAGCACTATAAGGGTAGGGGAAGAAGGATTCTTCTTGTGACTTGCTGATACGTACCCTTAGACTGTCTTCCCAGTGAAGAGGGGCCTGAGCTATGCTATTTAATTTTATTTTCTGGCCAGGCAACTTACACCATCTCCTTAGTAGATGGGCTGTGGGTAGGAAGCAGGAAAAACTAAGATTATGGGGACTTCCTGCTGCCTCCAGCTTCCAGGTCTTTAGCAAGGACTCCACAGTCTCACACCCTCAGTCTAAGGACATCAGTCAGTTTAAGGCCTGAAAGTGGAGTTTGGCCTAGGAAAGTCCAAGAACACTTTGGGTTAGGTTCCTCTTGTCAGTTTCCCCCTACACAGGACTCTGTCTCCTAATCCAACTCTCTTTCCTATGAATAGAGGGCAGGAGGCCAAATTGCCCAACCAGAGCTGTGGTTTCAGCTGGTGTGTTCCTCCACCAACCTACCCTGCAGTCTCTGAAAAGCCAACAAAGCAGAGTAAGAGTTCTCTGTGGTTCAAGAGGGTGCCTTGTGCTGGCTCAGGAGAGACCCTCGGGTTGATTACTCATGATATTATTACCAACATTATTATTTACTGCCTGCCAACCACAGAAGTATTCTGATTCCTCCAAGAAACCGCTGAGCAGTTATAGTATTCTGTATTACAACAGTCCTCCTGATGACAGAAACAGATCCACCCTCAGGTACATGCTGTAGTAAAAGGAACGGTCCTGCTAACTTGAGCCCAGCTGGCCACTGGCCCCTCATTTACCAACTTTAACCAAGGGCTCCAGCCAGCAACTTCACCTCACCCAAGGAGTGGAGAAAAAAACAACTCATAGATTGTTCTCCTCCTCTTACCAACGTTAAAGAGCAGTTGGGATTATTTCGGGCAGTTTGTTTTTAAACATGCAATGTTGCAATCGTAACTGTCTCAATGCAAGCTTCGCTGTGGATGTCCTTCTTAATGCATTCTATCTCCTGATTGAAAATCACTTGAGATTTTGTCATACACAGTCCCATTTGTTCTGCCTCTCCACCCAGGCACCTTCTCTGAACCCAGAGGTCCCCAGAGGCCAGCATCTCACCCCATGTAACTCCCTGTAATTCTCCCATCTAATTACACCGGCTGAGAGTCTGTCTTAAGAAATTCAGTGGGAGTTCGAAGTGTGGAAGGGATAAAGAAGAGAAGGAAATATACCAACTAAAGAAATTAGATTTTTCTAAAAAGGTATTTGTGTATTTTCCTGGAGTCCTGAGTCCTACACACACATACACACACAAAAAAAAACATTCTCTTTGTTTTGTTCTTTTTAGAGGCAAGGGGATTTAAACCTTTGGATTAAGAGAAACTCAAGAGATAATTTAATTCCATTCTTCCACTTCTGCCTGGATAAATCATCCCTGAAAAAAAAAATATTAGCTGCCCTTGTCTTTTCTTCTAGACAAGAGCTTCCATAATCGTCTTTCATTATGGGACCTCGAGCCTCACAACTCATCTCAGTTGATTGCAGAGGAGATGGTTGTATTTAATTTACATAATCAAAATTCTCTTCCTAGAAGGAGAATCCCTGAAAAATGTTAGCTGGGTCAAAATAAATTTCTTTAAAAGGAAGAAGAAAAAGGAAAAGGAAAAAGAAATAAATATGAATTGGGCTTTGATTTGGAAGGGCAGCAGAGACTCCACATGATAAAGGAAAATCCACATGATTTTTTATGCCTTTTTTTCCTAGCTTTATAGCCAAGCATCTTGGCAGTCCCTAATGTTTTTCTACTTTGCCCCATTAGGGACTCAACTATATGTTTGTAGGTCACATGGAGGGACTCTCAATTAGAATTAGACAATAATAGCAAACATTCGTTGAACTCTTGCCAGGCATCAGGCCTGATGCTAAGAACTTTCCATGTTTAACTCCCACAATGGACACTGGCACTACTATTACTCCCATTTAACAGATGGAGACACTGAAGTCCTGCAAGATCACACAGACAGTAATGGTAGGGCTAGATTCGAAGCCAGGCAGCCCAAAGCTGCCTTTGTGTAGCTCTGTCATCTGCTTAGAGCTGTCATCACTTGTCCCAGTGCTTAGGTATGTGTGGCCTCTCTGATTTCTTTAGATATCCTTGATGAGTCTTGTTTTCTTTTCTCTTTTGATTCCTTTTCTTTGCCTCTTCCTGCCATGTAGTCACCTCCAGATGCCAGCAGGGCAGTCAAGGAGAGCGATGCCTTTCTGTGTCTTTAAATGCAAGTTGGAGGCCTGACTCTTAGTCAATCGTCTCTGTCCGCCTCCTTGTCACCTACCTCCGTCTTGCTCCCTCATCCTCCTACCCCCCTCACCATCCTCTTCAAATTCCCTGCCATCCCCAGCACCTTCCCTCTCCATCTGGAGTCCAAAGACATGAGGGCCAGTAATAGAGTGTCAGCGGAAGTAATTGATTCCTCACACCGAGAGAATTCTCTTGCCTTTAGTGTCAATGGAGCTGAACCCAAGCCTTGGAGGGTGAGCGAGACGTGTAAACAGTCCATGGCTGAGCTGTCAGGTCGAAGCTAGACACACGGGAGGGGGAAACGGCAGAACAAATAATTGTTTTGTTGGAAGGGAAAGGAGTAAATAATATTTCAGCCCAGGCATTGGTGTTTTGAAAGAGACGGTTGAGAGGTAGGAAGGAGCAGAAGGAATTGTGAGGCAGGTTTTAATGGGAGAGATTTTCTTTTTATTTATTTATTTATTTTTTAAAATACATGTATTTTATTATTCTTCATTACATTAGTCTCCCCACCCCCACCCCTCAGTGGTAAGACAGAATTGATTTACAGAAAAGAATACAGAAAACACTAAAACTCCTGGTAAAGGGGGGGAGAGAGAGAGAGAGAGAGAATTCAAGTGGGGAGAGAGAGAGAAGCTCTCTCCATTCGGGAGAGATTTTCTTTGTCTCAAGGTAGGAGGTTCCATCCCCACCCAACCCCCTTCTCCCATTATCATCATTATCATTAAAATAATTACTGTAACAATTACAGTTGATGAGACCTCAGGTTTATAGAGCACCTTTCATCTGAAAGTTCAAAGTGATTTATCTATGTGTCATCCCTTTGAGAGTGGTAGGAGGGTAAGAAAGTATTATTATTTTTTGGATCTCATCCACTGGGAAAGTGAGGTCCAAGCACATGCAGAATTTTTTATTAGTCCAAGCCTCAGGGCAGGGTTGAATGTTGGGGTTCTGACTTATGTTCTGGGGGTCTCCCTTGCTGTCCTCTTCCCCACCAGGTCCCTTATCTACATGTGGCTCTTTTGGCCCAGCCCTGGCACAGATGCCTCCTCCCACACTGTGAGGGCCCCACTGGTCGCTGCGGCGTGGTGGCCAGGAGCAGCCAGCACCCCCATGCACAAAGCAAACAGCCTGTGTGTGGCTGTTGGATGAGTCAAGGTCCTTCAAGGTCTGACTCACACTGCTCCCATCCTGCTTGAAGACTTCCTGCAATCTGGTTCCTTTTCTTGTAGGAGCTCATGTCCTTTTTAGACATATTTCTTCATGGTCTCATGAGCCTTTAACCAGAAGCACTCGACATTACCAAACATTCACTTCTGCCATCCCCAACAAACCCTGACCAGTACTTTCAGAGTGAAAGGGGCGTTTGTGTGATGGGGAGAGACCAGTGCTTTGACAGGCCTCATGTGGACCCAGCTGCCTCTGCAGCCATCGAGAGCACAGTGACCTGACAGGAAGAAGCAGTTCCAGCTGACTGGCCACTGAGTGCTATATTCAGAATCTCCCCGCTGGTGTGGCAGCAGCCCCTTCCTGCCTGGACATTAGCACAGGCTCATCGTTTCCAGACCACAGTACTTTTTGCACAATAGTGACGTTTGCCCCTGGAGCCACAGGGGCCCTGAGCTCTGTAACCTGAAGCTCTGAGTGACCGAAATCCACAAATGGGCTTGTCACACCTGCCATCTCCTCCTAAACTGTCCCCACTTGTATGGTGTGTTGTTTAGATGAGTTCTGTGTCTCCCAAGTTTTGTGATGTGGACTGGGTGCCAGCAAAGGGGGTAGGAAAATGATTGGGCACCTAAATCCCTCAAAAAGCAAAAAGGGTTTTTCTGATGCCAGGACTGATCCCCCTGTGCCCAGGGCACCTCCGTTCCCAACAGACTCCCATTTTTTGGACGGATGGTGGTGGTTATAATTTGCTGCCACAATCAGAGGCTCCAGGGCTCAGGGCTAGTGAACACCTATCCCTAACCATTCGCCCTGCCAGGTGGAGAGACACTGCCAGCTCACGAGGGTCCCTGGGTGATGCGCTCTGGTTTTCCCCTCACAGGTTGCCAGTCACTCCGCCCCTCCTAGTCAGCCCCGAGAGGCACAAAGGAGGATCCCTATTCCCATTTAGGAGATGAGGCAAACTGAGGCAAGCAAGCTTGTTTGACCCAGGTCAGGTCAATTTAGTGAGTTCCAGCCTCACCTCTAAGCCCCAGCCTACTGCTCCTGCTGCCTCTAAGGAAGAAAGAAATGGACAAAACTTGCAGGCTCCTCTCGCCCACTTTCTACTCTGGCATCATTACAAAATGCTGGCAAGTCAGCTGCACGGGGTGAGGATTTGATAGACGCAGAGCAGACAAAAGAAAGACCTGAGAGTCATGCTGAAAGCAACCTACCCCAAAGCCTTAAACTTCACACTGACACTGGTTGCCTAGAAAATCATTCCTTACATAAGCAAACGCATTCCACCCCAGTGGCCTCCAGAGTGCTTACTGGCCCAGGAGCAGAGCAGATCTGTGGCCATATGGCCTCAGGAATGTGCCTTGCTGGAAAGCCAGGTCAGCGTGGGAAGTGGTGCTCACCCAGATGATGAGGGCAGAAGTGGTGGAGGCTTTGTTGTGTGCCCTTAATTCTCTGAAAGTTCACCTACAGTGAGACTTATCAGCCACCCTGTCTGCAGGGACCTCCTTCCTCACACCAAGTGGCATTTTTGGCAGCTTGCTCCGTGAGGAACAATGAGCCCGGCAGGGCCCCCTCCACTGTCCCAGGGCTTCTGCGGAAAAACAACCAGCAATTATAAATAGATGTTATTTGTAGTTTCCATTTTTCTTGCCTTCAAGGTTTTTTGGAATAATTCCTTCAGTTTGTTTTGGGTTATTCTCTTCGCGTACTTCCTTTGCTGGGTGGTCAGATTTCCTCCCTTCTAACAAGCTGTGGTGACCCTGGTTGTGAGAGGATTGTGGATAAGAAGCTCAAAATATCAGAGATTTGTGGTGGGAAGAAATGAAGGAAGCAAATGCAACTGCAGACAGCTGTTATTAAAAAGGCACCTGGCATTAACGTAGACACACGGAGCTTTGGGACTCCTGGAGGCCTTGGGGGTTGAGAACTCATAAGAACGGCAGCAGCAGCAACCCACACCTACTCCCTGAGCACTCCCAGTGCGGCAGGCACTCTGCTGAGCCGTCGGTGTGTACTAACGCCCCGACCTGCAGGTGGGTTCAGTACCTTGCTGTGGAAGACACAGAAAGTGCAGAATGGGTGGTTTTGAACCCATAACCTGGTCTCAGAAATGCAAGATTGAAATAAAATCTTAAAAACTCAACTGGCTAAAGCACCATCAATGGATCTGTGTGAGGAGCAAGGGGGCATTTTTTTTTTTAATTGAGACAGAGACTCACTTTGTCACCCTGGGTAGAATGCCATGGCATCATACCCCACAGCAACCTCAAACTCTTGGGCTCAAGCGCCCAGCCATTTTTTGTTTGTTTGCCTAGCAGGCCAGGGCTGGGATCAAACCCATCAGCCCCAGAGCATGTAGCTGGCACCCTAACCACTGAGCTGTGAGCACTCCTCCCAAGGGGGCATTTTTAGAAATCTAGCCCCAAGGTTGGGGGCACTGAGGGAGACTGTCTCTCACTATGGGCTTCCATTTCATCTTCTCATGTCTGGTTCTCAAAGTGCCATGTGGGTGGAACTCTGTTCTCCCCCAAGTCCACCATCCTGTTTTGTTGAACAGAGGAAATAAGAAAAAGTCACCAGTGTCTGTCATGACAATGCTGGGGGTGAGCGTGCACCTTCACCATCCCACTTCAGACTCAAAAAGTGGGGCCTGTGATTATGTCTCAGATGAAAAACTGAGACTCAAGAGAGGTAAAATATTTATTTTTTTCTTTTCTTTTTCTTCCTTTTTTTTTTTGTTTTTTGTTTTTTGTTTTTGAGATCGAGTCTCACTCTGTTGTCCCCTTGCCTCTACCTCCTAAATAGCTGGGACTACAGGTGCTTTCCACCACACCTGGCTAGTTTTTCTACTTTTAGTAGAGATGGGGTGTCTCATTCTTGCTCAGGCTGGTCTCGAAGTCCTGAACTCAGGCAATCCACCTGCCTCGGCCTCCCGGAGTGCTAGGATGAGGCGTGAGCTGCAGCCCCCTGGCAAAAGAGGTAAAGTATTTAGCCTGCAGTCACACCACTAGCAAGCAACAGAAACCGGCTGGATGTATCCACAAGGCCCACACAATAAGTGCACAGTGTCTACAACACCCTCAGGGACAAGTTTTTGTCTAAGAGAAATTTAAAGTATCATTTGTCACAGGCCCCTTCCCTAGGAAACCGTGCACACACACAAACACACAAAATTTCGGCATGTGATTACAGTATGAAACCCACCGCAACCCACGTGCAGACTCTACTGCAACCCATGGATTTATGAATATGTGTTCTAGATGATACTTTAAGACTTACAAATACACAGGATGCTGTTTTCTCACTCAATGGGCCATATGTTCACATATGGGTGTGTATGTGCTTAAAAAATACTACACTTACAAAAATTAATATGTTATCCCATCTGAGCATTTACAAGCTAGATTTCTACTGGATGAGTCTTGAAACCATGAATTTCAAATCTTCTCACTGTTCCTGTTAGCGATTTGTCTATTAATTTTGGGAAGTTCTGAAGTCTTTGTTTAAACAGAACAAGGCTGTGCTAAGTCTCTTTCATACGTTGTACCCGTTTTGTGGAAACCTAAGGTCAGAAAGATTCTTTCTAGCTGGTGCCTGCCGAGGCTATTGTGCTGTGGCAATCTGGTGTTTCACTGCTTTCAGACTTTTATTTCCCCAGGAGGGAAAGAGGGGGAGATGAGGTGTGTATGCCTTGGAGTTTGATTACCTGGGATCAAAGGCCACCTCTGAACTTTCCTTGTCCTGTGACCTTAGGCGGGTCACCTCAGTCCACGCATCTGGTAATTGTAACAGGGCCCGGCAGTGTGTGTTAAAAGAGAATTAAATGAAATAACATCTAAGCTGAACTCCTGGTCCATAGTAAGTGCTCAATAAAGTGTGAGCATGTTTCAGGATATACCAGTTTCTTTATTACATGGGTGGTACTGATGAAAGGAAAAAAATTCAAGAAATGAAATTTCTTTCTTAAAAAAGTCCATCATGATAGCAAGCCAATTTCTTCCTAAAGCCTGAGTGTCCTGTCCATACTGACACCCAAGAAGCAGGTGGCCTGGCTGTGACCCTGAGCTGACTGAGGCCTTCAGGATTGTGCAGACCTGGTCTGCAGCTTCTTTATTTATCAGGCAGCTTCTTTGTTAGGCAGTTGTATGTGTTGCCTGGTCTCTTCACAGGTTTTCATGTAAGGATTAATAAGACAGTGTTTGTAGATGTCTTTGAGCTTCCTGGAAGAAAGGCACTCCAGGAGGTGATAAATTCTCTGGCCTGGATAATCTACTCATGAAATATGGAACTTTGAAAGTGTGAGAAAAAATCTCAAATCACTTTGACAGCATTTTAATTATAGTTGATTTGTTTGCCGCTAATAGTGAAAATGCTGTCAGCATGATTTGAGATGTTTCTTCCACTCAAAATGTTATATTTCATGTTTTTGAGTCACGAGGCAACATTTTCGTTTTCAGATGCAACCAAAATAGCTCAGTAAATGTGTCGGGGCACAAAGGCAGGGAACATCAAATGGGCCGGCACAGCACCCCCGTCAGAAAGCACCATCACAGTGAGCATCATCCTTCACGTGGAACACCAGCCTCAAAGCCCTTCATTTATTCACTTAGCAAAAAGTTAGTGGTCCTCCCCTGTGCCAGGCACCAAGCAAATCTTGTAAATACAGCAGGGAAAAGACAAAATCCTTGCCTTCCTGCTTTCTGTTAGTGCAGGAGATAGATCATACACAAGTATCTCGGTAAGCCCTTTCTAGATTGTGGTAATAGCTACTCAGGAAGGAGGGGTGGTAAGAAGAGAATGAGGGCAGGCATCTGAAATAGGTGGTCAGGGCAGGCTTCTCTGCAGAGGTGACATTAGCACATAGGCCTGAAGGATAAGAAACAACCAGCTACAAAAACGTGAGAATAAGCATTGCAAGCAGCGGAAAGAGCAAGTGCAAAGGCCAAGGGCTGGGAAGCACTTGCCATAAGAAGTCTCGAACACTTTGTGATCCAAGCAGTGTGGAGGCATTGAGCACAGATGTTCTGAGGTCTAGACCCAGCTCCCATAGGATGGGCATGGTATCCTTACTTAGAGGACCTAAATACTTTATCTTTGTTAGGGACGTCCCAGCATTTTTATTGGCATCCCTAAAGGTAGAACTGACAGCAGGTAGACAGACATATCCCGCCCTGAGAAAAGGGCCTCAGCTTGGTGACTCTTCCGGCACTGGCTCCCTGGCTAACCTGCCTTCAGTGCCTTGCTGGGAGGTGTCAAGCATGGATAGAGTTTTAGAAACTAGAAAGTCCCCTTTCATGTTTGCCTAGCGATGGGAGGAAGAGATGAGATTGTTGCTTTTTCATATCTCTCCCATGGACTCTTAAAATTAATTCTACCTTCAAGACTACCATCAAGATTCCCACGCCCCAAATGGGGGTTTGGGGAGAGAGATGTAAGACTTCCAAGTTGAGAAAGAAAGGAGGGAAAGCATTCTCTGGACAAATGATTGTCAAGCAGACGTCAGAATCCTCCAAAAGAAAAGCAAAAAGGCACTCGGGGAACCGTTTTAGGGAGAAAAAAAAAATTAAAAAAGAACCAGGAGTAGAGATGGCTACTTCAGCTCAGGGAAAAATAAATAAATAAAATAATAAAAGGTAGTGTTAAAGCTTTGAAAGGAATTTTTTCATTTAAGAGAGATTATGAATAATGAAATGCAAACACTACAGTTAATATGCCTGTTAGCTGGTTTATGTTGCGGGGAATGATACGTTCTAAGAGGAGCAGCTTGTCAAGTCGTCCTCCTTGATTATCGACGGGGTAAGCTCTGAGTTTGTAGCTCAGATTCTTTCACCAAACAAACACTAGATAGCCCATGCTAGATGCAAAGCCGTATTTATTCCAAGGCCACAAACTAAGCCTTTGTGAACTCTTCACAAATGAACCTGACAATGCTGAAATTTCTAAGGAGATTTACTCCAGCTGTAGCAAATCCCTAATAATAAAAAATTTCCCCCAAATGAGTCAGTCACACAGGAGGTAAATGAGACATTCTGTATGAAGTCAGCGTGTCATTCGGAACGTGCCCGTGATATAAACAGCCCAGACAGAAGACCATGTGGTTAAGGGGCGCTTGTCCGCAGGGCAGAGCCAGAACACCAAGCGAGAGGGGGGTTCAGCCACCAAATTGTAACTCAAGCAAACCCTATAGGAAAATCCAGTTTTTCTAAGAAGTTCAAGTACAAGCTGATTATTTGCTTCACAAAAGGATTCACCAGACAGGTCTTTTACCTAACAAGCTCAAAGAGGAAATTTATAATATGATTGAATTATATGAACCTTTTTCAAAAAACACAACCCTTCTCTCTACATATAGTAGATATGTAAGAATGTTTTTGTTGTAGGCTGAATTACGGTGAAATGATTTGGGGCAGTACATCCGCTGGATAAATCGAGGCAGGCTTGTCACTGTGGTGTTTGTTGGGTAGCTACATCGATGATCCTGTTAAGCCCCTAAATTACTCCATGAGCGATTAGATAAGCAGATAAAACCCTCCCACTTCTGAGGAACAAGCCAGTGGGATGTCAGGGCCTCTCTTGGTCCATCTCAGAAAAATTGGCAACAGGAAGACTAGAACTATCTGGTGGTCTTTAAAAAAAAATTGTTTTAATTATTTATTGAGTATAGGCCCTGACTCTGGCACTGTTCCAGGCATCCTGACATGCTGCGTCTTATTTAGCCCTCACTCCAGTTCCCTGAGCTAGGTGATGATGTGAACTTATTTCTTCATCTGCTAAATCATAAGAGCTGGATTATTCTTCTCAGTTCTTCTACTTTGGAAAAACATTCCTAAAGCAAGCAGCCTTATTTTATATGTATTTTTGGCTTATTAAAGAAATATCATCTCCTCGTAAACAATTCAGACAATAGAAGAGAACAAAGAAGAAAGAAAAAATTACCAATTATCCCACCACCCAATTATCTTGCCACTATTAATATTGTAGCATATAATTTTTCAGACTTTTTTCTATAGGTTTATGCAAGAAAATGTAGGTCTATATTTTCAAACATAATTTTTTTTAAATTACTTTTAAGTTAATAGTATGTATCATGAACATTTTCCCGTAAAAATAACAAATCTAGACCTGCAGCACTATTTACTATAGCAACAGAATATTCCATTTTATAAATACGCCAGAATTGGTTTAACCACCCTCTATGGTTGGACTTTTGAAGATGATGCTATTTATAAACACACTATCTTCCCACTTTTCATATGCTTTTTTAAAACATATGCACAAAGATGTCTATATATCTTTGCACAGTGATGTGATTATTTCCTTAGGAAAAATTCCTAGCAGTAGGATTGCTGGATTCAAGGCTAAGTGCACATTAACTTTTGTCACATTTTGCGAGAATGCCTTCCAAAATGTTTAAATTGGTTTACATTCCCACTTGTCTTGTACCTCTGCTCATTTGGTCTCTTAGAGGAAGTCTCTTCTGCCCTACGTATCACCCCCTTCACCTCTGACATGAGTGAGGATGCAAGAAATTGCAGTTAACACTTATTAAGCACCTACTGAGTACAGCCTGAGTATAATCACTCTGAATAGATTAGATTCAGAATAGATACATCAGTCAATAGATTAGATTCAGTTTTACAGTAGCTCCAGGAGAAAGTTTCTAACATCCTTTTATTTTACTTTTATCTTCTGAGGCTCAGAAAGGTTCAATAACTTGCCTGATGAAGGCACCCAGCTAAAAAGTGGCCAAGGTGGGATCCAAACCCAGCTTTGTGTGCTTCTGGGATTGAGACTCCCGGGTCAGGGCCCTGCATTTCCCTGTGCAGGTGAGCCCAGCACATTGTGATGAATGAGCACAGGTGGTGCAGCCTCGTGACCTCTGGGCACACTGCTAGGGCATCGCTGTTGCTCAGGGGAACGTGACTGTCCAGCCCTGCTTGCCTCAGTGTGGAAATAACAAGGAGGGGTTTTCCAGAAGGTGTAGGGAATTTCCCCTGAGAATGAACTAAGCATTTTTTTACTTTTGTTTTGGAGGTGAAGAAGCATGTTTTCAAAGTCAGCAGCATCTCCTATGCTGAAATCACAGACCTAAACTGATTCCCCATCCACCCACCCCGGGCTTCTCAATCTGTGGCCCTCTCTCCAGACCACCCGTGGGAAGACTTTTCTCTCAACTTCTCCAGACTCTCAACCAGCTTCAGCAGCTTTCTTGAGTGTAGGAGTCCAGCCTCTGGGGGCCAAGAATGAACTAATCGTGGCGCACTCTCCCGTATACTTCCTTTGCAGCTCTACAGTTTGGACGTGGCTGAGCAGTTCATCTCCCAGGGAAGAGTGAGGCATCAGGCTCGTGGGGCTCACACCAGGCCCCTCTGTGGGCAGCCAGCTCCCCCAAACCCTGTGGGTGGCAGGAGCCTCATCCCAGGCACATCCCTGGGGCGCAGGGGTTTCCCAGGGCTCGCTACCTGGAAGGGAGAGATTTCTAACATGTTGCTTTAACAGGTTGATGCAAAATAAATAAACAGAGAGGAGCGGGAGAGGTAGATGGGTGGTGTCAGTAAATAAGGACACATATGCAGTGGCCAGGCGTTTGAAGGGAGCTGCTGGGAAGGAAAATTCCCCCCTAAGCAGCTGTGACAGGAATATTAACCTAACAGGGAGCCCAGAAGGGGAGCACGGACAGCACAGTGAGGATTGCCAGAGCTCATACCAAGGCTGAAAAATGTGTCTGTCAGGATAAACTGGTGCATTCGGTGTGCACCATCCCCTGAACCTAGCCACGGGTGCTTCTGCGGTGTCTTCCCTACCCCCCAGCCAGGCTGACTGTGCTTAGAAGGATCCCAGGCTTCAGCTTGGGGAGGGCAGCCGGCTCTGACTCTTGCTGAGCTAACAGTTGTGTGCGGGTAGATGCTGGGTCCCTAGGGATTCCCCCCTCCCCCACCCTGCTTCTTTAGGAGAAAGGTTTTTATTGCCTTATCTAATATGATGCTGATTCCTTTTTAAAACGTGCGTTGACTAGACACAGCTGAGGTGAACTTCACAGAGTCATCTCTGGGAGGGAAGTGATGGAAGCCTTTGTCACTAACAATTAAAGAGGAGGTAACCCAGGAAAAAAATCAAAACAGAGGATGAGAGGCAGACAGGGAAACATCTCTGAAGCATCCCCAGTGTGCCTGGCACTGTGCTCACCCCCCCTACATATTGTTTTTCATTCGATCTCTTTCCTGACCTTCTGGAGTAGATATTTTGATCGTCACCCTACAGATGAAGAAATTGATGCTCAAATAGGTTAAGTAACTTGCAGTGACACAGAGAGACTAAGATTCTGAGAGATCAGAATGGAAATAAAAATGGTGCTACTGAAGGAGAGGAAACAAAGTATCTGTTTTGAGAATGAAGCTACAGCCCTTAGTGGCCAAGAGAAGGACTTCCAGCCGCGCACTCACACACCCCATAACTTCAACAAAGCGTAGCAACTTCTATATCTGTTTGCCCATCTCTACAAGCAGACATAGTGCCCTTTGTTTATCCATCTGAACCCCCTGAATTGTATACATGAATGGAGAGAGACATGAGTCAAAGTGAGACAATGGTCTGTCTCCTATCCTTCTAGTGATCTTTTCTTGTCTGTCCCATCCCCGCCCAGGTATGACTTCATTGAGATTCGAGACGGGGACAGTGAATCTGCAGACCTCCTGGGGAAGCACTGTGGGAACATCGCCCCGCCCACCATCATCTCCTCGGGGTCCATGCTCTACATCAAGTTCACCTCTGACTACGCCCGGCAGGGGGCAGGCTTTTCCCTGCGCTATGAGATCTTCAAGACAGGTCAGTGAGGTCATGGGTGTGGGCTGGGAGCTGGGCATCCTAGAAAAGAGGGGCGAACAGCAGCCCAGAGGGTTGAGATAGGTGGTAAGGGTTACAGGTTCACCCAGCTTGAGCATAGGACACCCTGAGAAGAAGAGCCGGTTCAGGTTATCATCCAACTTGAGGGGCCGAGGGGCAGGGTGGTGGGCACAGTGGGGCCAACAAATTGATAGAAAGACACTTTTGGAAAGAATCTGATTTTTGTGCATTTTTAAAAATCGAAATAATCTTCATGGGAAAAAGCAAAACTCAGTTGAACTTGCTACCATTTACTTCATGGTTTAATGTTGACTTTATTTGGAATAACATGTGGGACTGAGGACATAATCTTTTCACTGTTTAGAAAAGATCTCTAAAGATTTTACCATGACCTCCCAAATGAGGCCACACCATAGCCCTTAAATTAAAACAAGGCTCCTAGAAATTGCCCTTGTTGGGCCCTATCACCACTTCTACACATTCAACCCCTCCTTCCCAAATGTCAGTGAGACGGACCCCCTGAAAAGCAATCAGAAAGAGAGCAGAGAGGCAGAGAACACTGCACTTGTTTTCAGTTGCCTGCTTGATTTCCATTAGGGACCCCTTAGATTACGTTAGCCCCTGAGAATATGGGCCAGTCCTCATTTTCATAACTGGGAATAACAGACTTTCATTCACAAGCGCAACTTCAACATCCACACTCACGCTCTCTGAGGAGCCGTCCTCCCCTCCAGTGTGGGGGTTTCCTTATCTCCAGTTCTCCCCTGACCCCACCCACTCCCTACCTCCGAGGCTCCGTTTAGCAGCCAGACTGCCTCTCCAGTCCTTCAGTCTAAGTTTTACAACTCGTGGATGGAGTCTGGTTCAAGGGGAGGCTGTCAGCCTTGTCATCAAGAGGCCCAGGACTGGCGCCTGTCGAGTTCAGTGTGAGGGGAACTATTCATATATATTTTCTTTTTCGCTAAACAGTTCTTGAAAGGAAATAGTAGCTGCTGAAAGCACTTTTTATTTCCACTCTGTCTAAATATTTGTCGGATTTGTCTGCCTGAGAATAAGAACAGGGAATCAAATGAAGGGGTGGGCTCAGGGAACTGTGTCATGCTGAAGTGGAGGTCCGAGTGTCACAGGGTACAAGTCCTGAGGTCTTACTGCCCCAGGTTTTTATGCTCCTGACCACGGTAAAGACACAGGGACTCATAGTCTATAAGTCTAGTGGCTTGGGCCGGGGTGAGGCCCCCAAAGAACATGACCCACATTCTCTAGACCCCTGTGCAAGATTCAGGTTAATGCTACCAGCACTGATGGACAATCCCTACTGCTGAGCAGGGGGGAGAATAAAAAAGAAAGGCAGAGAACAGGGTGTCTGCTGTCATCTAGCTGGAGAGATGGGTGTGTAACAGCACATAACAGGTGCAAGGTCACTGTGCTGGATGAATGTGAATGTGAATTGAAAGGAAAACTATACTACCTGGCAGAAGGGGCATGTGCCAAGTAAAAGTACAGTGAACGTGCTGTGGTCATGAAAATGAGGAAGCAATCAAGGGGCTCTGAAGAATCTATCAGGGAGCAAGGTCCCTAGTGCTCAAGCTGTCACTCAATTCCACTGTCCTGAGCATGAAAGGAAAACAGGTCCAAGGAAGATCTGCCAGGGAGCCAGCCAAGGGAAGTGGGAGCAAGGGCGAGCAGAACTGTGAGAAGCTTGCCTTTTCACAAAGCTTGATGCCACATTCTCCAGAAGGCCACAGAAGAGGTGAATGTTCACGCTATCCATTATGCAAATTTAAAAGGATAGCAGGGCATTAAAAGATAAAACATTCAAAAGGGTATCATAATTCAGCGTTGCTGTCTTGAGGACATGTGAAATAGGATTTTGAATGAAGGCGCAAGTCCGGGGACTGTCTAGAAACAATGGTGCTCATGGATGAAGCTAGGTGGCTTGGGCATGGAGAAACGGGGCGTCCGGCTTTAGGGAGCAGGGTTGCCTCTGGAAGGGACTGCCACCGTGAGAGACACCCCTGCCAACAACCCACCCCTCAAAGCCTTCTCAGGGCCACTCACACCTGCCATCTCGCCTATCTGGAAGAGCAACTCTCAGCACAACCGTCAACCCTGTATAAAACACAGAAATGCGTGGGGCTGCAAAATTCAAATCAGAGAATTTTAAAAAGACGACCACTCTTCCAGGTGTCCTGTCTTATCCCCATACTTCCATTGTTGCTGTCCTGAGAGAAATAAATACACAAAGTTTACGTCATTCACAGAACATAAAAGGAGAGGGTGGACATGCTGAAGAAATCCAAACAAACACAGCTATGTTTGCTAGTTGGATTCATAAAGAGGAAGAAGGGGGAAACTGTAAACACAGATATGCAAATAGCCATCCAGAAGGCTCCGGAAGCCTCTGGCAGCGTGTTGCCCTTGTGCGGCTGCAGAACCCCTCACGGGCACCACCAGCTGCCTGTGGCTGGAGTGGAAGGTTCTCATCTGCCCTGAGTGAAATCAGACTGCCCACATGTAAAAGGATAGGCTGAAACAAGTCATAACCCTCAAAGATCTCAATAATCACCAAATCCTGAGCAGAACAGAAAAAATAATTCTAAAACTTAAAAAAAAAAATCAGTAGGAAATATACATAGTTATTATTGTTATTTTTCCCCTCCAGTGCTCCTTTGACCAAGATTCAAGGTCAGGGTTTCTTTCCTGTTTGCCCAGTGACATTTCTGAAACTGAAATTTCTGGGGTTATTCACAGGTAGAAAAAACTTGAAACACCCACCACCTTTCCTCCCTGAATTTGGGAACTGAATTTCACCTTCTGTGGCCAAGGCAAGCTCAGCTTTGGAGAAATCCACCGTGTTTTAAATATCTTCATATGTATAGATTCTTCTTCCACTTGCAGAATTATTATAAAATTTACAGTGGAAAAACACAGTTTTCATACCAGAGTCCATTGGTATGAAATCATTCACTGTAACCAAAATCCCCAGTTCCTGTGGACAACCTTAGCATTGAGTAGACTTGAGTATTTGTTGCCTGAGTTACATTTTTAAACCTCAGCCCTTTTCACCATCACAGAAAAGGATCTTGGATTAGGTCGACATTTGCAAGAGTCAACTTCTGTCTCCTTGTCTGAGATCTCTTCTCAGCGCTGGATATTCTGTTGGCCTTTCTGAAGCTTTGACCGTGCTGCAAAAGTGAGGTGGTGCATTAGAGATGAACATGTGGCTTTAATAGACAGGTTTGATTTTTCTGCGTTAAAAACATAATCATAATGAATGAAAGGTTTCCCACCTCATTCAAAATAAGCCAGAGGATATACCCATTTATAGTCATGTATCAGAAATGCATAGTTTTTTATTTTTTGCCTTAAGAAACTAAGGTTGAAAAATTCTCTCCAGTTGAACACTGAGCACCCTGGAAACTGTGAACACTGTAGAATCTCATATTCTCCAAGCTTCTCTCAGACTTGTTAGATGTTCATCTTGGAAGCACTTGTGCCCCACGTATGAGAGGGACCAAAGAAAAATTCAGCCATTAATTCCCCACTGCTGGGGGGCAGGGATTCTCCTGGCCTTCTCAGGGAATGACAATTGAGCAGGCTTTGAGAGAGAATGTCAGGGTGCCCTTTGGAGCTCTCAAGCATGTTGTGAATAGAGTTAATTTCCTCCCAGCCGTATGAAGCCCAGCTAAGTGGCCCACATGAAGAAAGCTGCACAGCAGCCACAAACTCTAACCTTTTCAGAATTCCTCTTGGCCCCCTGAAGACCTGCCAGCTGGCTTGGCTTTGCTGAATTGCATCATGCCGGGCCATTGAGGAGGCCCTCAGGAGTTTGCAGCCCGATGGTAAACAAAGCTGGTGAGGCAGCTCCAGCTGAACCCTCGATCTGGGCCAGCCCTGCCAATGCCATGCCTCTGAAGGTTGGGCTGCAGAGCCTCTGAGTGTAGTGCTCAGAGCCTCCCAAGAACCCATGGAAAGGTTAGCATGTGCCGTTGTATGTCCCAGGTCCCCACCCTGCCCAGACACAGTGTGAGGCAGAAGCGAGGAGGTCATAGATATTTAGATAGGGGACACTGGAGTTTCCTATCTGGTGCTAAAGAAAATTGTAAACCTCCATGTCCCCTTATTTGCATGGCACCTTTTCCAAGTCAGACACTCACTGCTTTCCAGAAAGCGACCATCAATAAAGAGGCTCGTATGGGGCCTGCTACAGGATAAAGACATTGCTGCGGGCTAAGATCTGCGTATTGACTTCACCTAGTTACATTTCAGCGGGATCTCCAGAGGACACTTCCTGCCCATAAATACCTGATTTATCAAGTATTTCTGTGGCTGTTTTTTTTTTCCCCCTTTGTGCGTAGATTTTCTATTATCCTCCTCATAAATCCTGCTTCCTTTTCTTATTTTAAAATCTGAACATCATGAATGAAGTTAGTTCTGAGTGTCCAGCTTCTGCAGCCACTGTGTTCACTTGCCTCCATTCCTGCTCCGTGTATACATGTGGGTCCATGGGCTGGATGTGTGGTTGTGCTCCCCTGACACATGGTGGCTGGGTTGCTGTGACTCCACCTAGAGGTATTAGAAGCTAGGATGGCTCTAATCCTCTTAGGAGCTCCCACTGCTGTCCGAGCTTACACCAGAATGGAGTCTGTGCCACATTTAATCAGGATGCCTCCATGCGTCCCAAGAAAACAGACGCAAGGGTTCAGGAGAGAAACGAGGCCATCCCTACCACAAAGGAACCAGAAGCCTTCCAAATGTCAGTGCACTGCTGCATTTTTCCAAACTTGCTGCCGGAGCGGCCTTTAACATCCCCAACGCCCTGCTGTGATCCACCAGCTAAAAACATCAATTGTTAATTGTCCGACCACTACAGAGCAGCTCGTTTTAATATAGTCATGACATGAATGAGACCCGAGCTCCCCTTTGCCCCTCCCCCGAGGCACCTTGGATCTTGGAGGGAGAAGGCGGCCCTTAGCTGGCTGTGGTACAATAGGGGCTAGTGTTGAGGTCAGCAGTAAATAAGGGGTAACATTGTTTTCCCTTCTGGCAATCAGCAAGCCTTCCTTAAGGATTGAAATAACTTACATTTCTGGAGCGAGCAGCTGAGTAATTGAGAAAGAAGACTCTGTTCCTCTTTTCGAGAAAATCTCTCCCTCTCTCTCCCTCTCTCCCCCACCTCACTCACACACTCACACACACACTTCTCTCTACCCCGACCCCCCAACTGCTCAATGGCTCGTCTCTCTCTAATACGCAGAGCAGGCCAGCTGTGACCCCTAATTTCTGTCCTAAGGAGGGACTGGCTTGAGGGCTTGAAATGTGCATGTGAAGAGCGTGTTGCTTCAAGAGCCACTCCAATGGAAACAAAAACCTTGTGGGCAGGGGGATTGGGGCCCAAACATTTAAATAACCCATGCGACAGAGGCAGTAAAGAAAGGCATCTTCTTCTTGACATTACAATCCTCTTTTACATACAGGCTCTGAAGATTGCTCTAAAAACTTCACAAGCCCCAACGGGACCATCGAATCCCCCGGGTTTCCCGAGAAGTACCCACACAACCTGGACTGCACCTTCACCATCCTGGCCAAACCCAAGATGGAGATCGTCCTGCAGTTCCTGACCTTCGACCTGGAGCATGACCCTCTGCAGGTGGGCGAGGGGGACTGCAAGTACGACTGGCTGGACATCTGGGATGGCATTCCCCACGGTGAGTGACGCCATGCTGGGAGGCCTGCCTCGGCTCCCTGCTACTGGCCTTAGCGACGATAAAAAGGGAGGACAGAGACTTCAAAGCTCCTTAGGGTTCTTGCATGACCCACAGCAACTTTCTCTCCTTTTCCTTAACTTTCCTTTCTTTCCCTTCACCTTCCTCTTCTTTTCCTTCGCCACGGATGGTTTGAGAGAAATTACAGAAGGGCAGTCTACCTTCTTTGAGTTATTTCTTTGGAAAAGGATAGGATACTAAGTAGTTACTCAGGAGAGAATGAGAAAGCCCAGAGGAGGTATCCAGTTGTCAGGACAGAAAGTGACTCAGCGGCCCACCCAGAGGACCAGTGGAAAGAATCCAGGTCCCCACTAACTGGGCTTGAATCTTGGCTCTGCTACTTATCTGCTGTGCAACCTTGGACAAGTTTCTTAACCTCTCTTTGTCTTATCTGCCTAAGTTAGCCACTGTTGTCATCATTAATATGACTATAATTGTAGTATTATTAGCATAGTTATAGATGTTAAAAAGGGACAGGCCTGCAAGGCCAGGCAGAACCTGTGCTCCCCGTGTAAAAACCAACAGAGATCTCGGTCACCAATGGTGTCCGGGAGGAAAGAAATCTTTTACTTTTGTAGTCATTCTAAATATTTTCCAATGTAAGGGAGACTTGATGGCTGAGCAAGAAAACCAATCTCATTTCCTGGGAAAAGCATAAGATTTAGTCAGAAAACTTAAGCTAAGCAGTTTGAACACAGAAGTCACATGACCTTTCCAAGCTGTAGACTAGACATAAGGATACTTTTCCAGTCCATCTCCCAGGACTGTGAGAACAGGATGAAGCCAGTGAAAGTGGCTTGTATTTTTTCATTAAAAAGTAAAAGTGCTTTTAAATGTACAAGAAAAATATGAGACTGTGTCCTTAAAACTTACCCTTGCGTCTTTGGTTTCTCTGTCGTACTCCATTGAAGGATGTGCAGTGCTGGGATGGGAGGAGGGATTGGAAACCAAGTTTGACATTTTCGTTTCAACTAACCTCTTTTTGTCCTGCATGTCCAGTTGGCCCCCTGATTGGCAAGTACTGTGGGACCAAAACGCCCTCTGAACTCCGTTCATCGACAGGGATTCTCTCCCTGACCTTTCACACAGACATGGCTGTGGCCAAAGATGGCTTCTCTGCACGTTACTACCTGGTTCATCAAGAGCCACTAGACAGTGAGTGGGCTGATGGGGAACTTGAGTCCTGTCCTTATGTCAGGGCTGTGAGGGTGTACAGTTGAAGAGAGGCTGACCTCTGCGAGAAAAGGAGTTGGGAACGCTACTAAATTTTCAGCGTCACCTGGGTTCAGGGAATGGGGTCTTCATCCTATTGCCAGACAGAGATTAATGAGAAAGAACACATGTCAAGCTGGGTGCTCATTTCTTTCAAAATGTGTCTATGTGTGTGTGTGTACCAAGAATTGGTTATTTCCTAGAAAAGTCAAGGGACTATCTCATGCCTCAGTTTCCTCATTTATGAATGAAAGGGAAATTAGTTTAAATGGTCTATACAGGGCTCCCTCTCGTGTTAACATGTTTTGAATCTGGGGCCACTCCCCCCCAAAATCAGGGTCCATTTTCTCAAAACTGAGCCATTTAAAACTTCTCTTTGCATATCTTTCTTTGACATCAAACATCTCTGACCCTAGGTACAGTTTATTTCCCTGGTTAGGTACAGCTTCATGATATTTCACTTCACGCTCCCAATATAGTTTTTGGAGCTTCTCCAATATTCCAGGCATTGGGCAAACTGTTAAAAACTGTCATTCTGACCCTTGCTGTCATGGAGCTTGTGGCCAAGGTCATGAGTCTTTCAACCCTGAGCCCTGTCTTCAAGCCAGCTGCTCTTGGCCATGTGCATCAAACGTGCTGCCACTTCCTCTTAGAAACCTGAACAATAATATTAAGGACTAAAGAAGCACTTTAACAGTGGTCAGAGCCAAGGAAATCCCGCCCTGGTTGTAGACAGCTCACCACATGCACAGCTACAGACGCGGCAGCCCGGTCTGCAGGGAAGGCACTGGGTTTTGTTGTGGGTTTTGCTTTTTTTTTTTTTTTCATCAAAGAACTCATGAAGATTGGGTGACAAAGAAGCAGTATGGCAAATGGCACCAGGTCATGCAGATGACCAGTGTAGCCACAGAGGTAAAGAATAGGTTTGATCCCTAAAGGAGATCACTGGTCCCCAGCTCTCACACACACAGAAAAAGACCAATACTGATCAGTGTCTGTGGCATCCCCAAGAAGGACAGAAATTTATCCAATGTCATGAGGCCAGAGTGAGTGACTTGTGGATCTGTTTGCCTGGGCAGGTGGTGCAGGAAAGTATAAAGTGACATGAATGTGCTTATAGAGAGGTCTCCCAAAGACAGGTTATTTATGCTTTGCAGTGTCTGTCTTCTGTGCAAGAACTCACGAGACAGCCGAGTGAAAGAAAGAAGCCAAAGTGCCCCCTGGGTGTTTATTAATAAAGCAGGCTTCCCACAGCGCAGCAGCCCACCCAGATTGCCACAAGCTTCTCACGTTCACCTGTATTGCGATAATGGTGCATCTGGCGTCCGTGAGCATCCGTAGCCTGCAGCAGTAACTGCACTTTAGATTGTATTTTTAATTTGTATGGTGATTCTTATTTATCCACAACTTGATTTCTTAGAGGTCCAATTTAGTCTCTCTCAGACCCAGAGGGGTTGTCAAGCTCCATGCCTCACCGTAGTTGTTTTTTAAATAACAGCTGATAATGAGGGTCTTTAAGGCGAGGGAGTGTGTGTGAGGACTTGTCCCTAGCAGGGAGTGGTGTTGGGAGGACCCCTGGGCTGTGAGGTTGAGAGGGCTGACTCTTACTTTCACTGTATCCCCCAGACTTCCAGTGCAATGTCCCTCTAGGAATGGAGTCCGGCCGGATTGCTAATGAACAGATCAGTGCCTCATCGACCTACTCCGATGGGAGGTGGACCCCTCAACAGAGCCGGCTCCATGGTGACGACAATGCCTGGACCCCCAACTTGGATTCCAGCAAGGAGTATCTCCAGGTGCTTACTCGGATACCAGAGAGTGTGCAGGGTGTACACATAGTGGTGGGGCGGGGAGGGGGTTCCTCAGACAGAGGGGACAAAGGACACATCATGCTTGAAGACTCTATTCCTTCATTCACTTAACCAAATGTGTGTGCCAGACTACATGTCGGGGCACACTTATGAGTAAGAGAGACCCTGTCCCTGCCCTCATGGAGATGACCGGGCCTGTGGGAAGTAGCTTGCTAGAGTAGCGTTTGCCCTATCACTATAGATATCTGAAGAACGTTCTATAAGCAGTTCAGATCGTCCCCATTCTTGGCACGGGGAGGCATCATAGACTTGGGGGCACTTTCCTAAAGGCAGGTTTGCTGAGGTGCTGCCTGGGTTGGCAGCTTCTCATGATCTTTGCTGTCTGGAGAGCCCTGCCAGGAAGGTTTTGCACGTAGCTATCAGAAGAACACATGGCAAAATGTCCCGGCCTGGAAAGAAACTCAGGTGGCCCAGATGTTCCACAGCATCTTTCGGGACAATTGTTTGCCTTCTTTCTGAATAAGATTTGGGGCTCATGTTGAGTAATCTTCCCGCACTGCAGACTGGTTCCGTTCTCATCCCCTGGGAAGGAGTAAACAGGGGAAAAGCACGCTGTTAGTTCCATACAGAGCACTGACTGCCTTCGTGACACACGACAGACGGCCTCATGTCTTTCAGCATTGACAAGCCTGTCCTGGCTGTGATGCAACACAGTGACCTCTGCTCTGAGAAGGACACTGGAGAGCAGGCCACAGGAAGGGGAGAAGGACCACTTAGAAACTCCAAAGAGTCAGCCCGGCGCCTGTGGCTCAACGGGCTAAGGCGCCAGCCACGTACACCTGAGCTGGCGGGTTCAAATCCAGCCTGGGTCCGCCAAACAACAATGGCGGCTGCAACCAAAAAACCGCTGGGCGTTGTGGCAGGCGCCTGTAGTCCCAGCTACTTGGGAGGCGGAGGCAGGAGACTCGCTTGAGCCCAGGAATTGGAGGTTGCTGTGAGCTGTAATGCCACGGCACTCTATCCAGGGTGACGGCTTGAGGCTCTGTCTCAAAAAAAAAAAAAAAAAAAAAGAAACTCCAAAGAGTCTACAGGGTTCTAGCAGCACAACCCTAAGGCCATTTGTCACTGTCTCTCCTCTCTGCCTCTCCTTCTCATCCTGCAAAGCTTCCAGAAAGTTTTCTTTTAAAATTGGCATCCCATTTTTTGGTCCTTAATCACATACTTTCTCCTGTCACCATCCACCTGTTTCTCATCCACACAGAAGGCTCTGTGCGCTTATTCAAATGCTTGCGAATGTCGAGCACATATTAAGTGGCCGGTAAGTGCTTGCTGAGTCGAATCTTACCAGTGTGTGCTGGCTAAATCTTGGTCACACAGAGATGGCTATGAAGAATACCATGGCCAGCAAAGGAATGACATCCAGCAATGTCCAAACGAGTTGGCGTTGTGGGAGAGGAGGTCCCTCCAAACATTGGCTGTCCTCCTCACAGAGCGAAAGGTCAGGACTTGGTGCATAAGCCTAATTGCTTGGGCAGACTCTGCATGCCCTTTGACCCCCTTGGTGACCTGAGCCACAAAATACACAATGGAGCGGGGGGGTGGGGGGGAGCCAGCCCTGAGCTGTGACTTTTGCAGCTAGGGTATTATAAGTGAATTGGATTGAATTGAATTGAATTGGACTGGAGTGGGGTGGAATTATTCAGTCTTCTTTTAAAACGCCATCTGCTTTCATGATCCCAGGCAGGCCAGAGTTTAATAAGAAGAGATTGTACTTCTAGATGTTCAGTGATTACTCTGTGAAGAACTGAGTGCTGTCTGTACACAGATCTGCAGAACAAAAGAAAAAAAACAAGTTGTATTTTTCAAGATGTCTGATTTGGTGTCAAATAAGTTGAGTTTAACTGTCCAGAGGAATTGCAGACTGATAATAATTACAAATATGTCTCAGTGAATCACAGGCACAGGTTGCGAGAAAAGTCTCACCACTGTGTCCTTTAAAGACAAAGCAAGACACTGTCCTGTGTGGGAAGTGGCGGTCCCTGATCCCTGCCCTCTCTTCCCCAGGTGGACCTGCGCTTTCTGACCGTGCTCACGGCCATTGCCACACAAGGGGCGATTTCCAGGGAAACTCAGAATGGCTATTATGTCAAATCCTACAAGCTGGAAGTCAGTACTAATGGTGAAGACTGGATGGTATACCGGCACGGCAAAAACCACAAGGTAAATCCAGGTCCCTACCTCAAAGGCAGGCTGGGCGAGTTCCAGAGGGTTTAGACAAGAGAAGTTTTAAGCCAGCCCCACACAGGGGAGGAGCCTTGTGTAGAGAGGCTCAGATAATTGAGTCAAGGAACATGCTGGCCCTGAAAGTCTTCTTTCTTATGCTAAAGTGATTGGAAAACACCGTTTCTCTGACAGCCTGGCTCCTGTTGCATCTTGCAGGGTGTCCTCTGACTTCTAATGAAGGAGAAAATTCATTCCCAGCCCCGTATCTCCCCACACAGGGCTCACTGAGCATTTATGACCCGAGTCCCTTCCACATGCTGGGCTAACAATCACAAAACCACATGAAACTACAGTTCAGGAGTTACCGGGGTCTGGAAATGAAAAGGCACAGATCCTGAGAGGGAATCACAATGACCCAGACAATAAAAGTAGACAATAAATAACAAAGAGAAATTCAGGTTGTCAGGGATGGGATCCCAACTGGCCATCATGCTTCTTCCCAGCATGGTGTTGAATTCTCTCGGCTGGTGCCTTGGTCACAAGGTACCCAGAGGTGTGGTCCGTGTGGGCAAAAGGGGGGACTTTTGTTGTATACACATGGATGAACTTCTGTTGCTCAGCTTTCTTAAGAAACATGGCACTGCAGGTCTGCAACTGGCCCCAGCCATGCTCTGATTGTGTGACATACTCAGTGCATGGGGGCTCACGGGAAAAAGCCAGGGTTCTCACCTAGATTGGAGCCCGGGGGCTTTGTGATGGGATTTGTGATGGGCACACAGATTGTGGTGGCCCCTGCAGATGGAGAGGGGCAGAGTCCGGGGAGCTGGCAGGAGAGCGTGATGTCAAGGTTCCCAGAGGTTACCCATCCTTCCCAAGAAAAATGGAGAGGGAGGAGGGTCTTTCCTCTGTGGCACTACAGTTCTTCCAAGCCCTGTTCTGTCACGATGTGAATCACCAAAATGAGGTGCATGTGGGCAAGCCAGGAGGACCAAAGATCTTTCCCAAAGGGAACCTCCTCTGCCCCTGCCACTGCCCCAAGGATTTTGCTGGTGCAACTGGAAGGCTTGGACCGAGAAAATCCTGAACTATAATGTTGGCAGCCTCCCTTGGGAAACATGAGTTTTCAAAGGAGTGGATTGTGTAAAAATCAAAATTGCCATAGTAACATGGCACCATTCATCTGAAAATCTTGCTTCTAGATATTACCAGGTCTCTCTCTCTCTCTCTCTCTCTCTCTCTCTCACACACACACACACACACACATATGCAATGACTCCACTTCCACAGTAAAGAAAGCAAGGCACTTAGAAATCAAAAGACATCCCACCTTGACGAGTCTGACCAGGCCTGGCTTCCCACTGACTTGGTCCCAGGAAGACTTGCCAAACTTTAGTTGGGAAGGGCAAGTCCCGTGGGCACCAGACGCTGGGAGTGCTGGGCTGATTTCCCGTCACACCCCGCCCATTTCATTGAGAAACTAGTAGATCCCAGAAGCTCTGCTAGCAGGCAAGGTGGGTCCCAGAAGCTCTGCCAGCGGGCAAGGTGGGTCCCGGGGGAGAGGAAAGAGGCTCCTTACCTGTCTCCTGGTCCAGGCACGATGACTCAGCAGCACTGGCCAGAGGGATACTGTAGCATAAGCTGATTTTAAAAGCGCACAGATGGACCAGGTTGCCATTTAAAATACCATTTGTAGGAAATCTGCTTCTGGAAATACCTTAGTGCTGCCCATTTTGATGGAGTGCTGTCCTCCCTAGCTTCATCCCTGGTGTTCATTCTGCAGGGAAGATACTCCTGAGAGTTGAATTTAGCTTTCTAGTCTTCAAAATCGTTCTTTTCAACTTTTTCATATTGAATACATAAATTCATTCATTCTCATTCTCTCTCTCTCCCTCCTCCCCTTCCTCTTCTCACTCCTGGCTAAATTTCTTTCCCTAGCGGCCAAGGGGTAACTTGGGGTTTTGTTTTTGTTTTTGTGAATCAGTCTTGCCCAAATAAAGGAATCTAGGGCAGAGGAAAAGCCCTTTCTCTCCCATTAGAAATTCATCCTCTGGGTACACAGAAGCAGGCAGGAGGACCGAAAGCCTGCCAATTAGGCCCTGCCTGCTCCCTCGCCCCACTGCGGCGTGGTGGGCGGCCGAGGGCCTTCCTCACCTCCCCTGCAGCAGTGGTCTGGGCTGTCCTTCATTAGCAGCGCTTTCCCCAGCTATCTGTAGTTAATGTGCAGATTCCACCCAGTTTGTGGCGTCTCGGCGCAGCTCTCTGGGCTGTTGGGGCTGACATGGTGGAGTGAACCGTGCCAAATAGATTTGTCAAGTGTGCTGCAGTTTGAGTGGATGCCATGGAGGGGGGCAGGGTGAGGAGGGGACCCTGGGGCAGTTGAGGGAGAGAGTTCATCCACGCCGAGTGCTACCACTGAGTTTCTTTGTAGCTGCAGGATGGTGGGCACGGTGCCAAGCTAGCTGGTGCTAAGTGGTGGGCTTGAAAGTGAAATCCTGACAAGAGGACGTAGTGGAGTGGCGCAGCGGAGACGGGGGCAGAGGCTGCTCTGCTCCGCGGTGCAGGGGGAGGGTTGCAAACGCCTTCCCAGGGCGCAGGGAGGAAAGTGGGGATTGTGACATTTGGGGCAGAAATGTGGGAACTCGATTTCAATTCCCTGGTCACTGTCAACACCAATGTAGTGCATCAAAGACCAGGGAATTGGGGAAGTCAGAGAAAAGCAAGATTAATGAGCACTCAGGGTGGTGGGGAATGGCTGCGCCGTGTCTCTGCGAAACACTGTTTACAAATCAGACCCAGGCTGGGCGGAGGCAAGGCCTATGAAGGAATGACTTCCTCCGAGCTGCCAGGAGGTGAGGAAAACTAAGGGACTCTTTTCCAGCCTTTCCCAAACAGTGAGCTGCCTCTTCCTAATTTCTTGCCATCCAACAGGTAATCATGAGGCTGCCTGTAAGCCGGTAACACTACTCTGGGGTTACTGCGAGCCTCCCCCTGGCCAAATGCAGCCCAGGGGCACAGACCACAAGCACAGCATACTCCCAAATCCACATCCAAATCCACATGCTGTAAATATGGAACCCATGATTTTCACATAGGGTGGGCCCTCCTCATATATATTTATGGCTTAACCACAGGCAGAGAGCTGGTCGTCCTGATGGAACCCATATTCATCCCTTGTGCTCCCTTAGATTATACAAATTGCTTCACAGACATTTCTTCAGAAACCACAAGCAGAAACTACTGCGTTTACTCTCTCCAGACGTATTAGCAACACCCCAGACCCAGATGTGGCATCGTCAGTGCCACAGTGAATGGTTGACACGTGCGCAGGACCATAGGCACAGTTAGGTCCTTACACACCATGAAAGGGGTGTGGGGCACAGGGGCACACAGCCTTGGTCAAGGTCTGTCCTATGGGAGGCAGATCTGAGTCTGCACTAAGGGGCACCTGAGGAGTGGAGCGACGCCGAGTGCCAGAACAGGGGACAGAGACCTCTGCCCTTCCTCAGCTAAGCTCTTTGACAACTTGTTGCTTTGTCAGAGCATTGCTGGCTGTGCTGACATAGTTAGAAGAAATTTGGGCTAAAAGAGAGAGTCTGTAGAGGTGCCAAATATACCCTGGTGGCCAGATGGAAGATAGAAAGATGGGGACAGTGTGGAGGTAAGGCTTAGGTTCAAGAGTTTGCAGAATTACCCTGTAATAAGTGGCAGGAAAGCTCCAAGCTCATATTAATGTAACAGTGACCTCCAAGGGACTCAGAAAACCCTCAGGCAGTGGCCTATTTGCTTCAGAATTTCACAGTGCTTCACATACCATGGAATGGAAGAGACAAAGTAACTTGTCCTAGGGACTGGGCAACAGTGGCGTCCCCGTGGATGGAGGCTGGTGGCCAGGTTTGGGTTTCCAGGCTGGTGCTCTCAACAGTCTGAGCTATGGCTTGTCCTTATCTTGAGTCCAGAGGGAAATTGGCTTCCTAAGGGTTCTGCCTAAGGGCCGAGAGGTATGCATTTTCCTGGAGAATCTCCTCTCCAGTGGAGGGCTGAGCACAAGATGTACACGGACAGAGCAGCCTATTCTGCCGGGCCCTGCCCCTGAACCATGAGGACAGAGAGCTGAAAGAAGTTGCTGTTTGCTTGATTTGGCCACATCCTTTCAAAATAAACTCCCCACTTCAAAAATCCTCTATCCTACATTTATTTTCTAAATTAAAACAAACCATTTTTAAAACAGAGACTTGAGAGGAGAGAGCACAAGCAGTGTCAGGAAAACCAAACCCCAATCAGTCCGCTAACAGAAGCTCGTGACGTCTATTTTCAGACCTTCTTAGATGATGCACTGCGTGACCTTGAAATTCCTCTTAACAGCTCCAAGCCTCAGTGTTTCCACCAGCCCAAATGGAACGGTGCTGAGGCTTCTGTAGGCACAGTGCCTTGTAGATGGAAGGCTCTCTGCAGATATAATTAATGTATTAGACCCACAAAGCTCTTCTTGAGCAGAAGCAAGTTATCAATTTAAAAGGTAACAAGTTCCCCTGGGATATTTATCAGCCTCTTTTAAAATCGTAGGTCTGGAGTGGGCGGTGAGAAGTGCTGCAGGCCTCTGCCTACATCTGGTGGGGCCTGCACTTGGGCTGAGTGCCCTTCCTCCCAGCCTTGCTCTTCTGCTGACAAGGCAGTTATTCCTCCAGCTGGTCACTTGAATTTTCAAAAGAAACTCTTTTTTTCTTTTTTTTAACATCCTAGTGAATGACTGGCTTCTCCTTGTTCCTTTAGTGGTAATAATTTTGTTTGTCATATATAAGATTAGCACAATGCCTCCAACTGTCCTGGGCTCCAGCCTCCAGAAGTCATGGATACAGTGGCATCCTCTAACCGTGGTTATGTGTGCTCTGAAGGGCCAATACCCCCTCCAAGTTCATGTCCCTCAGTCTATCTGCTCCCTCTATTATAGCTGAGAAGAATCCAGTGCCCTAGGTAATTAAGTTTGTCCCTTATCCATTTGCCATAGGATGAGCTCAGACCTTTAGCTTCTCCACTTAGGAAGCTCAGGGGAAAATGTCATTATACATAAGCTTGAACCTTTTCTCTATCAGGCGCCCATGGCCAGCGTCACCCAGCTCCCATGGGCACTGAACTGTCTCCAGGAACCTAGGCCAGCCTCCCTGGCGCATCCAGCCTTGATGCTGAAGTAGTCTTCTTGCTCCCAGGCCAATACTATGCACAGATGCCAGCAACAAAGAGCAGACAGAGGGGACGAGCAAGGGCGCTATGATTTTGCTTGGGCTGAGGAAATACTTTCCTTGCCCCAACCCCCGAAATGAGCATTGACGCGAAGGCCTTACCTGGTAGCTGGTCACACTCTCTGCTATCACCATGTCCCTGCTCTATGGCTTGCTGACACTCTGCCGGAACAGGCGGCATGCAGGTGGCAGAGGCACTCTGGAACCTCTCTCCCTGGTCCCTTGACTCTCTTCTACTCACCTGGGAGTTAAAGGTGCCTCCTTGACCAAAAAAAAAACCAAACCTCTAACATCTGTATTAGGAGGCTTACAGGTAGCCCATCCCACCCCAGCCAAAACACTTGTATTTCTCACTACATCTTTCTAGGAGGACTTTGGCCATTCCCATCCCGCCCGAATCACTGCTCTTCCCCCGCCCCACGCTCCTCCAGCCCCAGATCCCTGAGCTACCCTCCACTTCCCTCTTCCCTGGTGCTTTCCTGTCTCAAATCCTGAAACCCTAATCCTGTTAGTATGCTGTGTTCCAGGGCTCAGCGTCTCGATGGGGGTAACATAATCCTACCATAAATCTAGCAGAGCCCACAAGGCCCACACAGATGGGGATGAGCACATCCCCCAGCTGCCCCCAGAACCAAGCACCCTGCTCCTGTGGCAGGAAAACTGCCTGATGACAAAAACAGCCCCCAAGTAAAGGAGGATGAGCACGGAGGTCATCACAGTCATTAGTGAGCATTTGGTTGTTAGGGAGCTTCTTCGCCTTCCCCTTCCCCACCCTCCCTTAATCTGTCTCTTGTACACACACACACACACACATATCCCTTTTGATTCTGTATCTGGCTGAGTTCCCACATCCACTAGAATCAAAGAAGCTTTTAAAAAAATTTTTTATAGTCTTTCAAGGGGAGTTTTAAAAGACGAATATCAGGACCTTGACTTACAAACCACCACCCAAAAGCCCTTACCTTAACACCATGCTCCCCCAGTGCAGTAGTTCCCTCCTATTCCTTGCCTATTTGGTGTAACAAATTAATTAAACAGGATGGCATTCATTGATTAACAATTTATTTTTACGTGTTGACCCAATGGCTGGTGTAGAGCACTCACAAGGGAAGGGGAGGGAGAGGGAGGACAGCCACTGGGTCCTGCAGTCGGGATCAGTTGTTCTAATTGTTTCTGAGACCGATTTTTAAAACAAGCTACTGGTTTTCCCAGTTTCTGCCCTCTGCTCCTGCCACTATTCTCTTCTGCCTGCTTTGTTCTCCTCCTCCTCCTCCTCCTGTGTCTGTGCCAAGTAGATTGAAAAGGAGAACTTTAGATGCAATGAAACATTTATTAGTGGAGAGAAATGTTTATTACAAAAAAGAAGAAGAATATCGCATGCACCATTTCTACCTCGGGGCTCGAGCATTGTGCAATCTTTGAAAACTTTTCCTGCTTTCTTTGCAGTCCCTGGGGCTGGCTGAGTGCAGATATTTACAGCAAAATAGAAGTAAACAGTAGGTCACACCATAGGTAATGAAGAGACAGGCTTGTGCAGGCTGACAACTCAAGCCCTGCTCAAATCGGAAGCAGCGTGCACAAAGGGGATGGCCTCTGTCCACAGAAAGGCCTGCCTCATTTGGGAAAGTTAAAACAGCCAGGTAAGCCTGTGAAACTACACTGTGTCTTTCCTTCTAGGAGCTCGAGGATTTTGTCAAAATCTTCTCCTGGGCCCCCCAGGCAGTGTGGTGGCATGCAGCGTCGACACCATCCTGGGCACCTGCATGTTGATAGCAAAGATTACTGGTGTGTAGGAAAGAGGAAGGTAGACCTGTGTAGACCTGGTGTGTAGGCCAGGAAGGTAGACCTGTGCTAGAGTCCCTGCAAGTTCTTCAAAGACAACTTGAGGGGTGAGCAAAGGCGTCTGTAACTAGAAATGGGGTGAGAAACAGAGAAAAGGTGACCTCAAAAACCATCAGTGATGTGCTCTGATTAGATGCTTCCTACTAGATTTGACATAGTAGATGTCATTTTCTTTTATATTATATAGTCCATATAGTCCCTGCCTGGCAGACTCACTGGCATGGTCAAAACTCACTGATTTTCTTTTCCCCGGGGGGTTGGGACGGATAAAAACTAAACTGGCATGTTTGGTAGCAGCCAATTTAATTGGCAAATGCTCTCTTCCCTGAGAGGTACGCATCAGAAAACCCAGAAATGT
This sequence comes from Perodicticus potto, assembly GCA_963574655.1. Taxonomy (NCBI): domain Eukaryota; kingdom Metazoa; phylum Chordata; class Mammalia; order Primates; family Lorisidae; genus Perodicticus; species Perodicticus potto. The sequence goes on along the minus strand of CAUYRH010048125.1, from coordinate 68,103 downwards.
TGCTGGTTTTTAGATTCTTTCATACTGAAAATAAACCAAAGTTCTCAAGAATGAATTGGAAAATGTTGGAAAATGTTCAGGATTCAGCAGGGCACCAAATGGATTATCCAGACCACTTTGTACCCTGAATTGTTTTTTGAACTTGATTTGCAGAGATGCACTTGAAGAACTCTTTATGTTTATGATAGCTTCTTTTTCTTTAACACACACACATACTTTTAATAATTATAGCACAATCAACACTGTCTCCAGAAAGCTAGGGTCACCTTGAACATACTCTTGATTTTTGGGGGGGTGGTAAACAACCACATTAAGATTTTACTTTTAAAACAAATAAAAAGGTATATCTTCCGTGACATCCAGCTTTTAAAGCAGATGTTAACGTTTGATCACTGTGTGTGATACATGCCTACCTGGGTGTAGCATATGTGGCAATGCACTGATTTATCTCAGCAGTGCAAACACTTCAGTTCAGTTACAGTTTGAAAATTGTTGGCCTCAAGGTGGGACTTGGGAGTCATGGCTCTCAGAATTCTCCCAGTTGTCCAAAGACCCATGTGTTACTTGCGAGTTGGCCTCTACTTTGACGTTTGTCCTGAGTGTTGTGGGGGCACTGGAGCCAGCAGGGAGGGACAGGAGCATCTATCTGCAAGCCTGTTATAACTTTATTTTCCTGAAGGAGAAACCAAGGTATCTAAAGTTTATTGATTTGCCTATAGAGATTCAGCAAGTTGGCAGGGAACAGGGAATAAACCAATTTCCTGGCATCATTTCCCATGCACACAACCCCTTACCTTGCAATGCCCAAACTGGAAGCCAAGAATCCATCTGAGGGAATTTGATCAGAAAACTTATGAAGGGTGATTCTAAAACCACAGAAGCATTGAGAAAGTCATAAAGATGTATAATATATGATAGCATTTGCCAGCTATAAATAGGGGAGATACAGGGAGAAAAATAGAGACCTCGTAAATCCATTGGGTCAGAAGAAATAGAAACTGCTTAATATTTCATTAAAAATGGATTTTCATAAATTGCACTCTGATATCTTACGGCAAAAACAATATGTAAGAACCAAGGTGTTGTTATTCATTACTCTGTTATGAATAATTTGAACTGTTATTGAACCAACACATCAACAAGGTGTACTCTGCCCGTGAATGGGGCTCTCACCATGCGTCCTGGGCATGATTTGCAGTGTATAAAAAATCCATAGCACTTGTCCACAAAAGCTCTTAGGCTATGAGGGACAACAGGTAACTAAAATGCCCCTAACAAAGTGGACACTCTGGTGAAGAAAGGCTTAGAAGCAGGAGGCCAGAGAGGACCTTACAAATCAACTCATTCAATCCCCTCATTTAACAGAGGAGGAAATTGGGGCCCAGGGGAGGTAGAGATATTTGCGCACACTTACGAGCTAATTAGCAGCAGAGCCTGGCTCCTGGCTTCTGATTTAGTGGGCATTTTTTGCCTTTTCTTCTACACCACGCTCAGAGTGAGAGCTGTGTTTAAAAATCTAATAAAGTAAGATGCTCTTCCTTCAGTAAAGGGCCCGGAGAACAGAGGGCAGATATGAAAACAGGTGGAGGGCAACCAAGAAACCAGTAAGGAGCTAGGCTCAGAAATATGAAAGATATTTCAAAGCCATGTTGAAAAGATCCTTCAGCTGATGACAGGGGTGGGAGAAGAGAGAACAGAATGAACAGCAGAGCGAAGTTCAACTTGAGCCTGGTAGAGGGGAGATAAATGGTGTTCTCGTCCCCTTCCCTGCCAGGCGTCCCTGCAGGCACAGAGCAGGGACTTCATCCAAAGCCTGTGGCCACATGAGTCCATAGGAAGACCAGTCCTTCCTGGGCACGGCCCTTGCCCACATGCAGCCTTGCTCACACCTACACTACCCTTCAAAGACAGCCCAAATATGCAATCATTTCCTCCCTAAAGGAGGAAAGAAAAGGTTTCTTGCTGTTGCCTGCCAAGGCTGAGAAATGAAGGGGTCAGATAAGATAAAATTGGATATTAAGAACACATAAGCCGTGCTGTGATTTGAAACAGTACCAGCGTGGTGTGGTTGCTGAGGATTGGCAGCTGTGTTAAAGTTCACATCCACTCGACTCTTCAATTATGCATTCACAGGACAAGCAAAGCTATTCCCCCAACCTGAACTCCTCAGCATCTCCTCAGCATCTCCTGAGGGAGGCCACACACGCAGTCCCAGCACCGTCCTCAGGGAGCAGGCCAGTGGGGCCCCCGCCACACACACACACACACACGCGCTGCTCATAGCACCCATCCGAAATAAACAAAGTGCTTGCATTTGCTTCTTCCTTGCCAAAACAAGACAAAAAAACAAGCAAAAGACCTCTGCCCCCGATGAGTTCTGGGAGAACCGATTAATCTCTTTCCCTTGGATTCACTCCTCCCAGCCCTTTCCGGACCTCTGTGGAGCCCTTTATCAGCAGGGAGGGAACAGGGCCACCCTCTCCCGTGGGCCTTCCCCCTGGTGTCTGGCCCAGTCCTCTGTCCTTCTTTCCCCTGGACTTCTCTTTTACCTGTGCTAACTCTCACCCTTCCCCGTCCTCGATCACTGTTCAGGAAGCAGTAGACTTGAACCCAGGGGAGGTGAATGGTCCACCAGTCCTTCCTCTGTGCTCCCTGCTGCCAACAGGGCCACAGAAGTGGAAAGTGATGGTCTTAGGAAAACGGGGGGCTTTTCAGGGGAGCAGAGGGACCAGCGAGCTGGGTAGGCAGGGTAGGCAGATTTGGCAGGCTTGGCACCAGAACAATGCTTAAAACCAAATGTGGTGAACTGACGAAAACTTGTTTCCTTCTTTGTCCTGAGCAGGTTACCTCCCTTCATTTAGTTGTACAAGGTATGATGTCTTCATGGTGATGTGCTACTAAGTGGTTCCAACTTTCGCTCTTAGCAGGTGGGAAATACAGAGGGCTGAAGGTTGCCAAGTGAAGGGTTCCTGAAGAAGAAAGGACTAGTTAGTTAACTGGCTCTAAATTCCTCTGCTGTTCCTTGCCATTATTCCAAGCCACTCTAAGGTGGGATTATAAACTCATGCTGGGAGCACACCACCGGACAGCGACTCTATTTCCATTCAACCCCTGCTTAGAGATCTTATGGGATCCATGACTCCTAACCACTGACACAAGTACCTCAAATTTATTAAGAGATGAAAGTTAACCTAGGAAACCACCAGCTTACAGCCTACAAACATGGAAAGGGCCTTGGAGGCAGACAAGCATCTCTGAGCCTCAGTTTCCTCATCAATAAAGTTAAGATAACAATACTTATCTCCTGATATATTGCAGACATAATGTGTTTAAAGCATCTGGCTCAAATGTTTTTAAATATATCAGTCTCTGTACCTCTTGCCCCAGCCCTGTGGGTATCCTCAACATCAGGTATGTCCAGGGAGTTAGGAGCTAAAACACCAAGTTCCCCTACACAGGAGAAAGCACTGGCTGTGGCAGAGCTGGCTGTAAATCGATTCACAGAGTCCCCAGTTTTTATACCAAGGACAGGTATAGAAGTGATGGTTGGTAGTTTGGTGGGTTGAGTTTTTGTAGATTTAGAAGTGATGGTTGGTAGGTTGGTTGTGAGTTTTTATAGATTTAGAAGTGATGATTGGTTGGTTGTTCCTCTCTACCCTTATCCAGAGAAACCAAGAGAAATTCACATATACTTGCTCCAGTTACTTTTTTTTTTAATGGAAACAAAACAAAAAGGAAAAAAAAAAATAAGGTCCATATGGCAGTTATTGATTTGGGCCATCTGGTAAGCTCCTACCATGTTGGATCAGAAGCTACTCTGAAAAGCCTTTCCTCCCATAAGAGAAGTATTGGTCAGATGGGGACAGGGATGGATTTCATTACAGGGTGGGGATTACAGAGAGAGGAAGCCAGAACAGGACTCTGAGGGACTGTCTGCAACCCTGACCCTGCAACTCAGACCAGAGAGAACCAAAAACGTGTTGATTAACACAGGGGTGCGCTGGGGGTGGGTGGTTCCCCCCTTACCATGTCACACGCTGGTGGCATGGGGTGGCATCAGGTAACTAACAAAAACAATTGTGAAGCCCTTTATAATTACAAGATGCTCTTTAAGTATTCCTGGGGCCTGCAGCATGAAGAGGGAGTGTGAGTCACCCTCGAGCGTGAGCTCTGCTAGTCCTAAAAGATGCCGTGTATTTTGCCTTCATTTTAAAAGAATACTCTACTTTTATTTCCTCTTCTCTCTCTTTCTGCTTGTTTTCCTTTCAAGGCTCCTTCCTCTGCTTGCTCTCAGCCCAGAGGCAAAATTTTCCTTCCCTCTAAAAGTTTGTGTGAAGACCATTTATTGTTCTCAAGTTGGAACAATGTGACAAATTTTGTTTTACAGTGTTTCTTTTAAAAAGCCCCAAACAATAAGCCCAGTGATTGTAAGCTTGAGGGAACTAAAAGTCAACAGAACTTTAAAGAGGGCTGAGTGGCCAACCTACAAACAGGGGCCTCAGTGAATCATTTTTGCGTCTGACGTTGCAGGTGTTTCAGGCCAACAGCGACGCAACTGAGGTGGTCCTGAACAAGCTGCACTCGCCGCTGCTGACGCGGTTCGTGAGGATCCGCCCTCAGACCTGGCATTCGGGCATTGCCCTGCGGCTGGAGCTCTTCGGCTGCCGAGTCACAGGTGAGGCAAGAGCTCAGATGAGGTTGAGAAACTGAGTGCACCATGTGCTTTTCCCAGAAGGACCAGCACAAAAACTCAAGTCCTCCCAACATTTGCCTTTTCCATCATTCATGCACTCAGAATGTATTTGTCAAGGGTCTGTGAGAATACCTCTGCCAGCTAACATTTACTGAACACCAACTGTGTACCAGCTTTCATTCTAAGCACCTAGGGCAGTGTTTTTCAACATTTATTTTTTAATTTCCTGGCACACTTGAACCTATAGTTAAACTTCCACAGCACACTTCAATTATGTAGATTTTTTTTTAAAAAAAGTAAAAAAAAAGAAGAATATACTTACCGTGCTTTGAACTTCTTTAGAAAATAATTTAATTAATGATCTTTAAATTTTCCCAGGCACACCTAAGATCTTCTCACTACACACCAATGTGCCACAGTACATCAGTTAAAAATCACTGACCTAAGGTGTGTTATCTTTTTTTTCTTTTTTAAGACAGTCTCACTCTCCAGCTGGAGTGTGGCAGCATCATCATAGCTCCTGGCAACCTTAGACTCCTGGGTCCAAGTGTTCCTCCTGCTTCAGCCTTCCAATGGCTGGGACTGTAGGCACACACCACCATGCCCAGCTAGTTTTTCTATTTTTAGTAGAGACTGTGTCTCACTCTTTCTCAAGCTGGTCTTGAACTCCAGAGCTCAAGGGATCCTCCCACCTCAGCCTCCCAGAGCACTGGGATTACAGTTGTGAGCCACTGCACCCGGCCTAGATTATTTTTTTTTATCCTCGTAAGGACTCTGAGCCATAGGTATTATTCTATTCTTCTCACTTTACAGATGAGGAAACCAAGACTTCCAGAGGGAGGTCACCCAGACAGTAAGTGGCAGAACCAGGGTTTGAATCTAGTCCATTGCAGTCTAAAGCCCAGGCTCTCAGATAACACTCTCTACTGCCTCCAGTGGAGGCCCAGTGCTTGGATAGAATGGTGAGCACAGCAGACCTAGTTCTGTGTGGACATATGGACAAGTTGGGCAAACATATAATAACAAACAAACTCGTAAAGAAATACAAAATTAAAACTACATGTACATCTAGAAACAAGAGGCTTGTGATTCTTGGAAGTACACTGTAGGAGAGCTGAGCCAGTCCAAGAGGTCAAGGAGGACTTCCTGGAGGAGGTGATGTTAAGCAGACAGAGTCCTCTGGCAAAGAGGGAGGGAGAGTGTACTAGGCAGTGGTCACAGCTTGCTCAATGGCACTGTACCAAGAGGGAATAAAAGAGAAAGTGAGGGGGTGTGGGCACAATATGTGGGCCGAAACCCAAGGGGTATAGATTAGAGAGGACCAGAGTGGGAGTGGGGACCCCTTTAGAGGTTGGCGCAGTTGTACAGATAGAGATAAGGGTAACTGGACTAGCCCCAGACATTTGTGGATGGTCCAATTCCCTCTGCCTTGTGGGCTCAGCCCAGGGCAGGTTTCTTTGACCTGGTAGGGTCTTCAGTGTACATCCTTCCCCTGCTTTTCCCACAGTCATTCCAGCTCTGATAGGGCTGCTCCATGGGTGACCCTATTGGTGGCTTCTGATTAAACACTGGCATTTGTACACTCCCCGCATCCTTCACATTTTTCTAGGGCATCATGTTGTCTACTCTTTCTAACAACCCCATGAGGTCAGTGGGATAGGAACCGATGAAGAAACCGAGACTCATAGAGGCTAAACAGCTTGCCCAGAGTCACCCAACTAAGACAGTGGCAGAGCCAGGAACTGACCCCACATTCTCTCAATACAAATTCCTTTCTCTTATCACCTTTACACCAAGACCAGGTTTCCCTCTTACAAAATCGGTTCATCCAAATCCCACTGAGGGGACTGTCTTCTAGCCCTTCCGTGTTGCTGTTCTGGCCAAGGGTAATCAGCTAGGATTTAGTTAAAACTCATTTTCTGGAAAGACAAGTATAGTCTATCAAGAGGGAGGGGAGAGGAGGAAGAGGGAGGGGGAGGAGGAAGGACACTTGGCCGGAGGAGGGAGGGCAGTTGGTGGGCGCTCACCTAATGTGCACAATGTGAGGGTGTTCAGCACGCCTCCTGAGTGAAGGGCTCAATTACAACTTGAACTTTACCTAACAGTTGAAAGCAGTGTAACGTAAACATTTGTGCCCTCGTATTAATCTGAAATTAAAACAAAACAACCTCATTTTCTGGAAGATCAAGAAGAAAGAAACAGCGAATTTGAAGAGGGATACAACCTGGAGAATCTGTTTCCATCAATAGCTCAGCTTACAAGTATTTAATCCATACTTACTATAGACCCTGCCTTTGCAGATGCCGTTGATTCCTACATTCTTCACTCATTCATTCACTCCACTAACTCTATGTGTCAGGCCCACACTGGGAATCAGAGGTAGAGAAGTGAACAAAACCGATGGGATCTCTGACATGGTGGAACTTTTAGGAACTTTCAAGCTAGTGGGCAAGAGAGATAATAAATACAAGTCCTGGATAATTATGAGCTAAGATGTGTGTATGAAGGAAAGGAACAGGGTGCTCTAGAGTGACTGAGGGGACCTATTGTAGCCTGGATTAAAAATCTGGGGACAGCCTTTCTGAGAATGTGGCACTTAATCTGGAGGTGAGCAGAAGTTAGACTGGGGTAACCAAAGGGAAGAGCATTTGGGTGGCGGGAAGGGCACATGGTGTATGGAGGACCCAAGGCGGGAAAGAGCAGTGGAGACACATGGCTGTAAAGTTTCCATTGGTCTGGCAACACTTCCCACCAGGGATCTTCGCTGAGCTCTCCTGTGCTCACTGTCCCTGAGAGGGTCAGTGGGAACTGGTGTCTTCAACGAGGACATACAGACAGACGCACATTCTAAGAGTCTTTGGTTGGCACTGTAAGTACAAACAGCTGCCACTGTTAGATACTTAAATATATCAGGCACTGTCCCAGGAGCTATTACTGAGTAACTAACAGAAACCTGGCCAGCAACACCAACAGGTAGGTACTGCAAATGGCTTTTAGATCTGGGGAAACCGAGGCACAGAACAATTAAGTAATTTTCCCCAGGCTATCCAACTAATGAGTGGCAGAGTCTGAACATGAACACAGGCAGTCTGGCTCCAAGTCTGGGCCCTTAACCACAGTGCTAGATAACCTCAATATGCAAAGAAATCAGTGTTGACTTAGAGCGTCTGATAGCTGGGTTCTTCCGCAGCTCCCTACTAGCGGGGCGTGGCCTCAGATCAGTGGGGTATCAGCCATGACCACTTCCATCTTCCTCCTCTCTCCACAGATGCCCCCTGCTCCAATATGCTGGGGATGCTCTCGGGCCTCATCTCAGACACCCAGATCTCTGCCTCCTCCACCCGCGAGTACCTGTGGAGCCCCAGCACTGCCCGTCTGGTCAGCAGCCGCTCCGGCTGGTTCCCACGCATCCCTCAGGCCCAGCCGGGCGAAGAGTGGCTTCAAGTAGACCTAGGAGCACCCAAGAACATGAAGGGTGTCATCGTCCAGGGAGCCCGTGGAGGAGACAGCATCACTGCAGTAGAAGCCAGGGCGTTTGTGCGCAAGTTCAAAGTCTCCTACAGCCTAAATGGCAAGGACTGGGAATACATCCAGGACCCCAGGACCCAGCAGCCAAAGGTAGGCTGTTCCTGGAGGCCTCTGTTTCCTCACCCCAAACGTGGGAGCTAAATGGGTTCAGGGAGTTGGAAGTGCCACGTTCCCATCTAAATGGCCACCCTCAAATCCCTGCAATCCAATAAAATAAGTTGAGATTACTTTGTGCCAGGCATGGGGCTAAATGGCTTATTTAGACTCTCTTTTAATCTCTATATCTCTACAGAGTAGATCCTTTTGTCACTCCATTTTAGAGATGATAAAACTGGGGCTTGCTCTCATGCCCAGGGTGGCATAGTTTCCCTTTAGAAGAGCCATGATTCAGAAGCTGTAAGTCTGACTGTGAAGTCCAAATGCCTACTTCCTACTCAGCACTGACTTTTCTTTTTTTTAATGTTCAACACCCTTTATACCCTCTTCCAGATAAAGTTTCCTTGAAATTGGCCAGACATCCAAAGGGGATGTGGTTTTTGGAGGCCAAACTATAGAAACTAGGGATTTACTTCCAAAAATAACTGTTTTCTGAATGTTGCTGCATTCCTTTTTATTTTCCTAGTCCTGACTGCTTAGATCTTTCTCACCTCTCATACTGAGGCTGGGGAGAAACTTACTCTGGGCCAGAAGTTCAGGCTAATACCGCCTCACCCCCGACCGCCATCAGAGGAGCAAAATTTGGTCTGTAGCACGGGACACAGACAGCCTGAGGAGGGGAGGCACATTATGCCTCTGTCCCTCTCCAGATTAGTCTCCTGGTGGGCCAGGCACTCTGATGCTCACTTCTAAGTTCCCCCTTGTCTTCTACAGAAGAAAAGGGCTTCTAGAAAGGAAGGGAGCATTGCATGTCTTGGCAGCCTCCTTTGCTTAGCCAGTGTTTCTACTCCAAATGCAGAGGCAAGGCCTGGGTTGGAGGTTTTGTGATGCTGACGTAAACTCCTAGCTAACAATTTCAGAGGCTTGGAAAGGCTCGAGGCTTAGTAACCAGAACCATCCATGGATGGAGCATAAATTGGACCACATGTTCCCCCAGGGAGAGCTGATCCTGGCTCTTCCTGGAAAAGCAGATCTTTGCCAGGGTCAGAGCCTGCCCTCCCACAGACAGGGCCCCCCCTTTCAGGACTATGAGCCCAGGGCATCCAGCAGCATTTTAGAGGCTAATGGCCCCATCATACCTTGCCACCATCACACCTGTCCTGTCCTCAGTGAGTGGGTCCATGTTTGCTCTGGGTTGGGTCCCCCACCTGGCTTCACCAGGGCAGCCCCTCTGTCATCATTTGTATGTACTAAGGCTCTATGTGAGGTTTCTTTTACAGAATTGCTTTCGCTAAACAAAGGTTTTGGAATTACCAGTGTATGTCCAGAGGACCTTGTCACGAGCCTAAAGAAAAGGGTGGTCACGTTCCTTAAAGGCTCTCAGTGAACTGACAAATACCAGTTGGGTCTTTCTAAATCTAGGCTTTCGAGCATTAGAAAAAGGAACATCCCTTTTTCAGTAAACCAAGGAATTCAGAATGGGCAAGTCAGACTGAATTGCCTTCTTTTCTCTCTAGCCAAGCTCAGCTTAGAACACCTGAGTCCTCGATTTCAGTGCCCAGAGGAAAGATAAAACCTGCAAATTACCACCTTTGTTTACTCCCTGTTTTCTATAATCTGGGTCCTTCCAAATGAATAAAAACCTTGGTCTGAAAATGAGGCTCCTACCGATCATAGTGTCCTAGTGACCACGCATCACCTGTGAAGCTGCCTTTCTAGTTGAATGTGAGGGATAGAGCGGAGAAGCGTTTGGGGAGGTCACGGGGAGGGCTGCCCTGGCAGAAGGGCTGAGCCGCCTGCCTCCCTGCAGCTGTTTGAAGGAAACATGCACTACGACACCCCTGACATCCGAAGGTTCGACCCCGTGCCAGCACAGTACGTACGGGTGTACCCGGAGAGGTGGTCACCAGCAGGGATAGGAATGCGTCTGGAGGTGCTGGGCTGTGACTGGACAGGTAAGAACCTGCTCTCCTCCTTGAGTCTCCCCGACAGGGATTCCTTGGGGAGGGGCCGGGGGGAGGGGCAGCCATCCCATTCCCATTGATGCCTACAGACCACTGCCAAGCTCCCAGGCTTCAGAGCAGGGGACGGCAACCTCTGGCCCCGGGACAGTTTCTGAAGGGATGCGCTTTGTCTTTTCTTAAAGGATCATTTCACTTCTCCAACCCGTCGAGTCTCTCAGAAACAAATCTTAACCACACACCACCCACCCAAATTCAATTAGACCCTGACTCTTCAGGCCAGAGGGCTGCGGCTGTTGATTTAGGAAAGGAAAAAACCCCTCATGATAATAAAGTAATCGGTTTAATGTCTGAATCTGGACTCCAGATGTCAGTGGCTAAGAGACTTCATTTTCATTTCGAAACTACATCTGTAAAAGGCATTGATGTACTCAGGAGGGACCCTGTGTGGGAGCTGGTGGGAGCTGGTGGGAGCAGGAGTCCTTCCCAGAGAGAGGCAGAGTCTTGCTCACCTCTGCCCTGCCAGGTGGCACAGTCCGGGGGCACCTCTAATCCTCCCAGATGAGGGTGAGGCCCGCGACATGCCCTCCCACCTTGTTTCTGAGGGAAGGCCCTACCCTTCTGTGTCAGCCTCACCTTTCCTCTGGGCACCAGCCCTCCTCCCTGGGCACAGCTGGCACTGGCTTTCACCCAGAGGTCTCTCACCTGCCTGCCAAAATGGGCCTGCAGGAGCCTCCAGGGGCCAGGGCTGGAGCCCAGAGCCAGCAGGAGCAGCCAGCAGGCCGAGCAGTCCTGCCCCTCCCCACCAAGGCCCCAGGTATCCCAGTTCTCTGTGCCCTACCTATCATTAGCTCAGCCAGCAGGATAGTGTGAAGGATTAATAAGGGCATGTTGGAGAAGTGCTTTTGGCTCCCAGGGAGAAAAGTGCTGCCTGTGTGCTGGTTATGGCGGTGCAGAGGAGCCCTGCCGAGACGCACAGGCTGGGAATGGCGTCCAAATTAGCCTCCTCACCTTTGAATTGAAGGCAGCCACAGTGAACACATCTTCATAGGAAGACACTTTTCTCCCCATCACGTGGGGGTGAGTCCAAGGTTCCCTGCAATCCTTTAAATGTGAGGCACCTGTCTTCTTGCAGGTGCTGGATCCTCCCTGCAATACGAGCTGGCTTCATTTACAGCAGCCTTAGAATCAAGGGCTTAGTGCTATAGAGGGCTCAGGAGCTTATAGACCAGCGGCTTTCATGTGTTTTTTCACCATGATCCACAATTTAAAGTAAATTTCTATCACAATCTGCTTCACTTACCAGCACATACACACACACACAAGCACTCACACGTTTGTGCACATGGGCTGTAGGATATCACTGAATGCTTGGACTCTAGAGATAGATTGCCAAGGTCAAGTCCTGCCTCTGCTGATGGCTGGTTGCATAACCCGGAATAAGTTTCTTAGACTCTCAGTGCCTCGGTTATCTTAGTTGAAAAATAGGGATGACAGTAGTCCATTCACACCCCTGGGATCATTACGAAGATTAAATAAAATAATGGATCTGATGTGTTCAGACTGCTGCCTGGCACCCAGCAAATCTGTTATAGTGAATAAATGTACCTGAAACAAAAGGTCCTCAAAGCAATGGTCACCACGGCATGTGAGTGCACTCTGAAATCTTGTTGTCCACAATTTTAAAATGCTAGTCATGACCTACTAAGTTGCTTCCACAACCTACTTATGACACACAGTTAGAAAAAAAATTCACAGACCTAAGCCAAGTCTTCTTTCATAAACAGGGAAACTGAGCCCCAAAGAGAGGAAGCTGCTCGCCAGAGGTCATTAAGCTACTTGGGGCCGGCTCCCACTCCCCTCCTGTCTTCAACCCTTCACTGTCCTGCCTAGCCTGGCCTGGCCCTGCTTTTCGGCAGCTGGACAGTTGCTAATGACCTCTTCCCCTTATTGCCCACCAACCCCAACCTGCCTCCAATTACACTGGTGATGGTCAGTAACAGGTTTCTCATTTCAAAGCCCAGCCTGGCCATTTCTCGGAAGATCAGAGTTGAGGAGCATTACCCTCTGTCCAGCCTCCTTCCCTTTGAAGTCTCTGACATCTGGTTTCAATTTGGGGGAAGCATTGCTGTTTGATGGGCAGTTACCTTGGAGGGCCCAGTGCATACACAGTCCACACAGTCTAAACATGGAGGCCTCTGCGCAGCTGCCGCTTCACTTCCACTAGTGTGCCCTGCCCTCGCAAGGCTTCGCCAGGCCCCTGTGCCTCTGGATCTGACATTATTGACATCCATCCGCTGGCCCATTTGGCTACCAGAAACTGTTCTCCATAGGTCATGGGGCTTTGTTTGCTTTTCAAATTTCCAGTCGTTTCTGCAACTCACCCTTGATTCAGTTCTTCATTCCTAACCAAAGGATAACAGGAAAATAATGGGCCGGTTTGAGATGCTGCGGCTAAATAATTTGACAGGGCTGCTTCACCTGGTGGTTGGTTTGTTTGTGTTTCAAATGATTACGTCTTGCCTTGCCACCCGTAGTTTGCTTTACAGTTGAGTTTCTATGACACAGTGACAAATTTGAACTTACAAATTAGGACGCTTCGAGGTTATTTGCTATTTACTGTGAGCAAGAGGCAGACACAGCAAAGGGAAGTATGAAAGGTTATGTGCGTAGTATTTAATAGCAGAAAGGTGGGAAGTCGACCGTGAAAAAGCTATTCAGCGTATTTAGCAATTTCCTCCAGCTCCTGGTTTTATTAAATGGTATCCTGAAGGGTGCCTGACAAAGGCCCCTAATCACATATACAATGGTGCAAAGGAGCTCGTCTAGAAATGGGGGGGAACAATGCACCAGCATCTAGGGGGCATTCTGTTGGAGGACCACCTTGGGGTGAAGACACCACCCAAAACACATGGACTTGAACACCGGTTTCCAGAACCCCTTTCACTCCACCCAGAACATGACTCATAGCTCCATTCATTCCCTAAATGGTTGCTGAATGAATGACTGGCGTGAACAAATATACCAAAGAACAGGTGAATGAATCACCAGGAACTGAGGTCAAAACACACTGCCTGCGGCCAGGTCCGGCCTCACCAGGGTTTATGACAAGCTACTCATTGTAACGATTTGAATAACTTGCCAGCGTTCATGAGTCTGGAGATTTCACATGGGGATTTTTGCCTTGGGGCAGGAGTGGGGAGGGTGGAAATTTGAAAGATGCGGCCACAATGGGCCACCTACGTCCAGCCCCGAACTGCTGGATCCAGTCATGGTAGTCTCCTTTAACCCAGGCAAGCAAGATCCCAGTTGACACCACCTCCTCCACACTTCCCCTCTCCCCAACCCCTAGTCTGCTTCCCTGGCTTATCAGAGCTGACTGGATCCAGGAAACCTTTGAATTTGCCACACCCTGACCTAAAGGCACAGCCCCAAATTACTCCCACCAAGGAGAGTCTGAACTCATTCATTTCCATATTCCTGTCCATCCAGTTTGGTGCATACACCAACCACAGCATGGCTTGGACCTGCCATAGCATCAGCATCATCCACTGCCCACCTCCACCTTGTCCCCTTCTGTGCTGGCCACCAGGCCACTACCGTGGAGTGAAGGGCGTGAGTTTCTGTCTGTGCCTCTGTCTCTGCTGTCTGTGCAGCCCAGGGCCATTCTCATTCAACTTAGGCCTCGTTCCTGACATCACTGGCAGCACACAGAGGTGACTTTGGGGCTTTGGGCACGTGAATGCATCTTCACTTTCCTTCTCAGAAAGCCCCACATTTATGGAGGAAACTGCATCTTTGGCCCCTCCCGCATGCTGGGTTGCAGTGCAGACTCCTGCAACACCCCCTTCTCTTCCTTTGCCTTCACACAGACTCAAAGCCGACAGTAGAGACGCTGGGACCCACCGTGAAGAGCGAGGAGACGACCACCCCCTACCCCACTGATGAGGAGACCACAGAGTGTGGGGAAAACTGCAGCTTTGAGGATGGTGAGGATTGGTGTGGGGATATATGGGTGCTAGGCTGGTCCGTGGCTTGGCAGCCACCTGGGGGTCTCTAAGGTCAAAGATCTAGGTCATCTTAAGGAGGGGTCAGGGAGTGCAGGTACTCAGGGGCTGCAACGGCAATTTACAGCCAATCTAGAAACATTCAGATACTACGGACTATAACAACCAGGTGTCAACCCACTGGTCACCAGCGGAGCTGAGGATGCCTCCAAAGAGAACTCCTTTGAGAGGCCTCATTGTTAAGCCTTCACTGCCTTGCTTCTCCTGCTAAAGCAGTGGTTCTCAACCTTCCTAATGCCACGGCCCTTAAATACAGTTCCTGTGGGTCGCGACCCACAGGTTGAGACCCGCTGTGCTAAAGGAAAGCCGTACGCATCCTTAGGATTCACAGCTCTGACAGTTTTTCCGACAAGCTGTGTCTCTGTGCTAAAGTCAAGCAAAGATCTGGTGGTCATCAGGGTGCTTTGGTCCATGTAATACGATAGTTGCGATAATTCTTCAGTTAACCATGACCTAATTTCATGTCTTTCACCACTACTGATGTGAGGAGGTGTGGCAGTGATAATTCTATAAGTTAGCAGGCATATTGTACCCTCTATGCCTTGAGAGCAGGCCAGAGACAAAGGCAAGTGGGAAAAGGCATCCTCAACCATTCTCCACCCCAACTGGATCTGTCTCAGCACTTGGGAAATCTGTTTCCTTTCCCCTTCATCTCAGGAACATATCCAAGTTGGATAAAAACAAAAGCTGGCAGAGCCCAAAAGTAAGTCACATTTTAAATCATATACTGCTCAGGTCACCAAGTATGGGGACATTCCTGCAAATTTGGGAACACCTGGCACTTTGAGCTAGAATTTTAACCTTGACAATCTCAATTTACAGTAAATTACTGATTATTATTAAGTGTTCATTAAACAAAATTAGGGAAGATTGGCAAAAAGACTTGATATAAAGATACAGGGAGAGGACGACATTAGTCGCTCCTGCACACAGGGCTGTTTGACAGTATGAGGAACTGCACCGATCAAGTGGATGACTCCAAAAAATGGCTACAAAGAAGAATGGGAGGAAAGCCAAAAATAAATGCTGAAGCTGCATGACTGAAAAACGATAATTTAATGCATATGCTTCTGGGAATGTGCTTTCGTATATGGTGTGGGTGGGGGACACTGTTGGTCAGGGTTAGTTGAATACAGAATTCTGACATTTTAATGAACTTGTTTTTGTTTTATGAAGAGAAGAAGGAGACTAGGAGTGTCTTCCAAGACATGTTTAAGATAGTTTGAGAGCCAAAAGTAGAACGCATAGGGAGTTAATATACGGTATTGGATTCACGGAGTTACCCTGTTGGGAGATGGGGGTGGGGGAGGGTGCGGGATTCTACCGAAAGGACAGTCCGAAGGAAAAATGAAGGGTTCTGCTGCAAAATTTCAGAAGTTTATTTTTAATATAATTTTCCCATTTAGAGTGGTTTGTTTCATTTGAGGTTTCTTTGATGGTTCCTCCCTTCTCTTTTTGCAAAAGATCTTTTTGTGGAATTTGGTCCCTGAGATATACAGTGTGCATGTAAACATTAGGGAGGAATTATAGTATATTGAATTACTCTATGTTTTTGAAGGGAAAAATAGAATTTCAGAAATTGTCAGGAGAAAGGGATGGGGAGGACTACGAGCTGCCTTTCCAAGCCACGAGTTGGTGTTTCTGTAATAGATTCCATGTGTTTCTCCTCGACTCGAGCTGACTTTGGCCAATGGTGGGCAAACACTAAACAGCCTCTCTTGGGAAGGGGCAGCACAAGCAGGTGGCAACCCGCCTCCTGCCTTAGAGGCCAGCAGTGCCCTGCCCCGAGAGGGGAGCCCTCCTTACCCCCATGGTGAGCGGTTTGTTTCTACCCGTCTGTTGTTCCTTTCAGACTTCCTAACCTGCACGCTCAGCCTTCCCCATGGAAATTCCTCTCCGGGAACCCTGGGAAGGGAAATGAGAGGGCCAGAGACCCCACTTCCTCCCTGCTACCAGCATTAGCCACCACTTTTCCGCTGTCTCTGCAGCCACTGTGGGCAAACATCCAAATTTGGATTCCCATTTCCTCTTTCCCCACCTCTACACCACCCCCACTTAATCACGTACTTGGCACTAGTTCACACTGGATTTTTGAGCTGGGTGGAACCTCAAAAGAAACTCTCTTGATTCAGTCTTCAGGCTCAGGCAGGTGAACCCCCAAAGCAGACAGGACAAGCCACTGTAGAGCCACTTGTTAAATTTCCATGGGGAGATCTTTCTCTGCCTCCCTGGGATCCCACTCTTCAGGGACTCTGCAGTCTGTGAAATTATTTTTCCTCCTGGTCAGCACTGAGCTGGGTGGCTGGCTGGTCTGGCCCCTTTGTTTTGCTACTAACATGCTAAATTTTCCGCCTGGTGATACCTCCCCATGGAGAAGCCAAACCGTCCTGGTCTTCAGAAATAAGAGTCGGATCACAAAGAGGTGAAGAATAGCAAACAAGCCTTCCTTGTTTCTGAGGTCACTTTCTCCTCACTGGCCAGAACCTCCCAGGCATTTCAGTCTTTCTGGATGCTAACAGGCTGCCCAACCACTTCTGAGAGCCAGGTTGGCAGGAGATGAGATAATACTCTTTTTGGGAGCCAGCCTTCCACTGGGGCACTAGGGAGACATTCTTCTCTGGCTTTTAGGGAACAGCAATTTTCACATTTGTCTGCACTCTGAGGTGGACAGAAGAGGCTGATTAGAGCCTGAAGCTATTTGGTGGCCTCATTTATAATTGCTTACTATGGGAACCACTGGCAGACTTGGCTTTCATGCCTGGGAAGGATGAGACCAAAGTCTGACCCGAAAGCCAGCCATCGCCAAGATGAGTTAAATGAATAAGCAAAGGGAGCCACTTCTTTCTCTGCACTCCACTTAGGCCTTGCCAGCCATTTAAATAGCACCACTGTGGCTGTTCTCTGAACCCATTTCATTTGCCTTCCTTTGGATTCTTCCCCACCTCCCCTCCTTTTTAGACAAAGATTTGCAGCTCCCTTCAGGATTCAACTGCAACTTTGATTTCCCAGAGGAGGCCTGTGGTTGGATGTATGACCATGCCAAGTGGCTCCGGAGCACCTGGACCGGCAGCTCCAGCCCAAATGACCGCACATTCCCAGGTAAGCCAGCTATGAGTTAAGATACGAAGGAGTTAAGACTAGCCTGTTCCTCGCTTCTCAGCCCCATTCCCTGCAAGCTTCACAACCCACCACAGAGCCATCCTCTGCTCCTTGCCCACAAACCACCACAGTCTTTGCTCAAGACGTCACCTGGCAGAATAGCCGGTTGGTGGTTCCCAGCCCTCTCTTGTAATTACAGCACAGCCTGGAAGCTGAGAGGGAGGGAGGGAGGCCAAGGTAAAAGCAAGACAGAAGGAGCAATGAGGAAGTCCTAGGAGCTGGGACAAGTCAACCTCCTCTTGATCTCATAGCTAGCTCTGGCTGCCACCATCACAGAGCCTGTTGTCAATGTTGAGCTCATTGGGAAACCACTGGCCTTCGGTCTGACTGGTACTTCTCCTGAGGATGTCATTGATTCTGTAGTAAACCAAGTAGAAGGACTGAGATGCTGTCTAGTAGAGCTACCCGGCACTTGGCCTGTGGAAGAATGTTGCTGCCAGTCCTTGAAATACCATTAAGCCCGGTCTTTTGTTTCAGAAAGGCAGATTTCAGAAGCCTCTCCTGGATGCATGGGCAGAGAGAGCTTGCCTTTGGCCCTTCTAAATAGGTAGAAGCAAGAGTTGCCTACTATCTCCACTAACACATGTTTTAACAGTGACGTCTGGTAAAAGTCTATCAACAGGCTTTCCAGGAATTGAAAAAACAAAGTAAACCCTGCTTTGCAATGCTGCCCATTTGAGGTGGTGCAAATACTCTTGATAGGGGTCCAATTAAGCGACTCACACACCACCATTGGAGGTAGAGTTGAGCAACGTGGTACAGCAGAGATATGTGACCTCAGGAGCAGACTGGTAAAATAAGATAATCAAGTTTTGAGTATTCGTTACCTTTGGTTTTCTATATAATTTATTTAATTGTAACTTTATATAATTTAATGTTTTTAATTTTTATTAAATCATAATTGTGTACATTGGTGCAATCATGGGGCACAATGTGCTGACTTTATATACAATCTGAAATATTTTCATTGAACTATTTAACATAGCCTTCATGGCTTTTAATCACTATATGAAGACATTTATATTCTACATTTAGTAACTTTCGCTTGTACCCTTGTAAGATGCACCATAAGTGTGTAAGTGTGATCCCACCAATCACTCTCCCTCCACCCATCCTCCTCGCTCCCCTCCCTTCCCTTGCCTCTTTCCCCATTTCTTGTGCTATTCTTCTTAGCAAAGTAGCTCAAGAATGGAAGAAAAAGTATCCAATGTACCCAACCCTACTATGAAGCTAATCTATAGCTTTCATATGAAGGCTAAAACCCAGTTATAGCATAATTTAATTTTTAATAATGATTACCTTAGAGCCCCATAAGCCTTTGAGAGGAAAGGGGTTAATTCTGAAAATTTCATAGAGCAAACGTTGCCATGGCACAGTGAGAAAAGGCTAAAAAGTAACAAGGGAAAGGGACCCCCCCTTCTGCAGACTTCCTCAGGGCCCCTCCCTACCCCTCCTGGGACTGGCCACGGCCCCTGTTCCCAGGGGGTGGCGGTGGGACAGAGGCTAAGAGAACACTTCGGGTGGTCTCCTGACACAGCCCGCACTTGCTTTCCTGGAGGGTCACAGCGTCTGCTCTGGAGAAAAACATTTTCATATTTCAAGTGTTTATCTCTTCAGCGTTTGAGTGCTCAGAGAGATTAATATCTGAAGATCACCACGGCCTCGGGCAACAGGAGAGAACACTTACCCCAGTCCCAGCCTTAATCACCCTCCCCCCTCTCGTTCACTGCAATAATGTTTAATTAATATAATGAGCCTCCTGCACGTTGGGAAAAAAAAAATACTTATTTTTATAACCCAGGCTGGATTTTTCATTTCATTTCCTCTCCTTTGAGACCGGGTCCAATTAATTCGTGGCTTTTCCCAAGCCCCACCCTTTATCTGAATGTGCAGGAGTTTTGTGGGGTCTGTGGACGTGTGTGTACACGTGGATGTGTGAGTGGGTCCGTGGTTTCTGTGTGTACACGTGGGTGTGTGACTGGGTCCGTGGTTTCTGGGTGAGGGTATGCGTCTGTCTGTGAGGTGTGTGCGTGAGGGCGCCGCTTGCCAGAGGCACTTTGAATGCAGGCTGCAGCCTGAGCCCTCACAGGCTGGGGAGGCTGGCTGGCTCTTACTCAGTGGCCATTTTCAGGTTCATTCTAATAATTCTGGCCTCC
Organism: Perodicticus potto; assembly: GCA_963574655.1. Taxonomy (NCBI): domain Eukaryota; kingdom Metazoa; phylum Chordata; class Mammalia; order Primates; family Lorisidae; genus Perodicticus; species Perodicticus potto. Next base: position 48,443 of record CAUYRH010048125.1, on the reverse strand, counting down.
TCCCTCCCACTGTTCTAAGCAGGTTTTCTCTAGGAGCATCTGAGGCCAGCCCTGCCCAGGCTCAGAGGCCACCAATTAGCAAGTGGCAGTTCTGGGAGAGCTTACATTACCTCCCTGCAGCTCTGGCCTGGGCCTCTGTCCCTTCGCCAGCTCACCCCTGCCACCTCCTCCTCCACGTCCAGTCCCAGCCTTCACCTGAGCGCCCCAACAGTCCACCCTGGCCGCTGGCTGAAATGCTTGTCCTTGTCCCCCTTCCGGTTGACGCACTACACCCTGTGGTTTGGGAGGGCTTTTCAGAGCAAGCCCATGGAACGGCAGAATTCCAAACCTGGGCTGCATGGACGGGAACAGAGAAAGAATCAGGGCCATACGGAACTGCGAGAGCTAATGTTCTCCCTCCCCTAAGATACTGAGAAGGAAAATAATTATTTTCCTTTGCAGAAGCATCCCTGAAGTTTGGGAAAGTGCCACTTGTAACCTGCCTCCGGGAAACGAAATCATAACATCGTTCTCAGAGCCCTTTTGCTCTCCTCTGATGATTTTAGAAACCGTTCTCTGTGTGTCCCATTTTCTTTCTCACAAAACTTGATATGGGGCTTTAAGAAGAAGATAGAAAGCCCTTCTGTTTAGGGTGGTCCTTTCTTGTTCTCAAAAAAAAAAAAAAATGGGGCCCTGAGGGGAGCAGCTGGGTGAAAAGGAGCAGCTGTGCTTGGCAGGGGGCAGGGCAGATGCTAAAGTTCGGGGCGCTGGGCCTGTGTCAAACTCTGCCACTCACAGAGAGGCGGCCACTCTGCTTTCCATGAGCAGCACGCCACGCGATTTATACCCTCATGACATAGGTAAACAAGTGATTAAGAAAGAAGTTGCCTCCATCCAGTGTGCAGAGAATAGGGTTAGAGGGAAAGATGGAGCGGAGAGAGGAAATGTCTGTGCTGAAATACCCGGCACAGCCCACTTGACAGGAAGTGTCTGTGGAAACTACTTACATTCTCTAGATGTTTTCTGATTTGGTGGTTTTCTTTCTTTCCTTACTTTTTTCCCTTTTCCTTTTAAGTAAGCAATTAGTCCTGTCCTTTTGGCTAGTGGTAATGGTTGCTTAAGGCTGACAAGACACCCACTGGTTTATTGCACTGTTTTTGTTTTTCAAGATAGTCTTTCAAGCCACTCAATTTCTTTTTTTAGCTTTTTGCTTGTGGCTTAGCTGCCTGGAGTGTGTACACACCAGCCCCTGGGGACCCCGTTCCAAATTCACTGACCCCTGGTGATAGTGTAGGAACATTTCTCAGTGTGCTCTGAGAAGCCACTTTGCCTTTTCTCTGCAGCGGTGATGACGTAGAAAGTGTGACCCTTGGTGGGAGCAGGCACGCTTTCTGCCCACATTCTCAGGTACTTTGATTATAAACAGTTTTGAGGGCCGTCAGAGTCCAGTCTTCAAGCACCAAGGCAAAAACTTACCGAGATGATGTGAGGGCAGGTAACTAGAGCTGCAGTGGTTTAATATGGTAGCCATAATCACGTGTGGCAATTAGAGTTTTTTTTAATTTCCTTTTAGAGATAGGGTGTCACTCTGTTGCCCAGGCTGGAGTACAATGGTGTAATCATAGCTCACTGCAGCATCGAGCTCCTGGGCTCGAACTCCTCCTGCCTCAGCTTTCCAAGTACTTAGGACTACAGGGATGTGCCACTACTCCTAGCTATTTTTTTTTAATTTTTGTAGAAATAAGTTCTCATTATGTTGCTTGGGCTGGTCTCAAACTCCTGGCCTCAAGTGAGCCTCCCATCTTGGCCTCCCAAAGTGCTGGGATTGTAGATGTGAGCTGTCACACATGGCCTTGAGTTTTAATCAATTAAAATTAATATAGATAAAACTTCTACCATTCCACCAGCCACTTGTCAAGGGCACAGTAGCCACCCTGCTCTGTTCTGTGCACATATAGGACATCTCTGTCATCACAGAATGTTGTATGGGACAACATGCTCTCAAGCCCCTGGGCAATAACGTGAGAACAACCTCTGGGGCCTTGCTGTTGCTCTTATTCCTTGGTTTTGGTAGAAACCAAGAAGCACATAAGTAGAGGGATGTGTCTTCTCTGTGATCCCGTAATGAGAGTGTTCTGTGGCCAGTATTTTTATCACTGTGTCATTCTTCCTCACTGGTCAACCAAAGTAAAGTCAGATATCATTAGATGACATGAGAACTATTTTAGTCAATCAAAAAGAGCATCCCAAGTAAATACTAAGTAATACTAATACTAATAATTATTTTTATGGTTATTATAGTTTTTATAGTTATTATTGTTGTTGTCGGGAAGGAGACAGGAAGACTGGAGAGTAAGGATAGTCAGCCTCAGAATTCTCAATTGTGTGGTCTTCCTAAATGTGTGTTCTTGGTCCATGGGTTGACCTTTTGAAGTCTGATTGTAGCATCACCTCATTTAAATAACTTCAAATCACGGCAGTGAGGTAAAGAAAGTAGGCAAAGCAGATTTTGAACAGTATGTCCTTCTGAAAGGACAGAGCCTTGGCTACCCAGCCTACATGTTTATGGGACTGAGAGAGCAGAAACATTATGCTGGGCTCAAGAACAAGCTCAAGTAGAAATCAAGAATCCTGGTGTTGTCAAATAGTCAAATGGTAGAAATGGCGGTGGCTATTCCTTCAAGTACAAGTGGCAAAATTGTTAACTGCTCATTGGGGCTATTTTAACACAGTTTGGGCCACTGAATAAACTCCATTAAAGAGGGAGAGCAGAGCTGCAGCTCAGTGTACAGGAGCACATGGGAAGATTCAGTGACGTGTGGGTGGGTATTAAGGGTGGGTGGTTGTAAAGACATCAAAGGAAATGATTGATGAATGTGCATACTTATGAAGGCCTTGATTTTTGACAGTAGGTTAGTGGTGACTCTGAATGAAAAAGAAACTCTCTGAGCGCAAAAGATCAGGTGCGACCAATGGCAGCAAACGGTCCAGACATTGGATTGTTGTTCAACCGACTTGCCTTCAGAAAGAGGGTGTGTGGCTCGCCTGGGGCTCAGCCACTGCAAATACAGAGATTGGGCTTCTCGGACTCTGGACTGTGATGGATGATTAAAAGCCAGGAAGAGCTTGGCTAAAAGAAAGCCAATGGTTAAGGAATAATTTCAACTGGAAAAGGAGAGGATAGAGGCATTTATTTAAAGAAGGTAGGAAAACATCTCTCATTGTGTAGAAAAGACAGTAGTAGAGAGAAGCTCTTACCCTTTTTATTTTGGCAAATCATGATTGAGTTCCCCAGCGATGTGTGGATATTGAAATGAAGGGGCAGAATGATAACAAGTCTTCCTCAATAGCAAAACCTTCGTGAGAGCTGCTGCACCAGAAATCAATCCTAGGTAGACTCCTGCAAAAACCAGGCCTCAAACCTTCAATGTCCACAAAACAGGCTGATGTGAACCTTGAGTACATCCTGCTGAGTTCATCCAGAGTCAACATTTCCCTTAACTGGTTGTTAATTGGAGGACCTTAGCAGAGATGGACTGACCTTGGGAGGCCAGCTGAGGGCTGACTCATGTTTTAAGCATGACGATACAAAGAGGATGCATCTCCTGCAGCACTAAATATTCCTTCAGATGGTTGTTCTAGTAGGAGGGCAAGATGCTAGCCAGGAGATGTGTGCGTCGGACAGATGGTGTGTTTGGCTTCGCGATAGCCAGCAAGATCAAGCTGGTGATTTATTTCAGGGTTTGGTAAGGTGTAGACACAACTGATTCCATTGCTGTTGGGCCAGCTGCAGCCACGTGTCCACCTGACACGCAGCTGAAGCCAGATGCAGCCGTAAATCGCCAGGTGAAGTATCAAGAGACCCTTGCTAGAGACAGCAGCAGGTTAAAATGCTGACCGGGCCTGTCCTGTGCACTTCCTCTTCACCCTTTTGAACTCCTGTTGTTCATTCCCATGCGATTGTTTTCCCCGTATCATTGGCAACAACAGATGTTTTGAGTCAAGGACCCAGCAAAGTGCCTCTCAAATATGTCAGGTCTAGGAGGAGAGGGAATGTATCTCTGGGACATTATTTCTTCATTCTCTTTCAGCAACTGAACATGTTTCCTTTCCATTGTCTTTTTGTTGGAAGCTGTCCATTGCCGGCATCACCGCCATCAGCTAGGAACAAGAAGGCAGCTTCCGGCAGGCAGGGCTGGTTCTTAGCCAGTCAGTTGTCATTTTTAAACCATCTCTTGACAGTCCAAAGGGCTTTTCCTTAAGGTCCAAGTAAACCAATAAAGTAGCCCCTCTCCCCTCATGCCAATCCTTTTCCCTATCAAGTAACCAGCGGCCGAGGGATATGGAGAACTCCTTCCCTGTTTGACACTGGTGGGCTGTAAATTCCGGGAGATTCCAGAAGAGCAAACTTCAGCTACAGCACGTGTTTGATCTCAATGTGCCTCTGTGCCATGACTTAAAAGAGCCAAAGCATTTAGCTTAGAAGAGGGGTCAGCAGAAACTCACCACTGGAGCAAACGCACTGGAAAGGAGACACTTAAAGGGGCAAGGGTTGCGTTTCCTGGGGAAGCAAAGACTAAGGGTCTCCACAAGTTAAAATGTCTCTAAGTCAGAGGACATAAACTGGCTGTGCTCCATTAAAGACAGGAGGAAAAACTGTACCTAAACAACAGAAGGAAAATTTAACATTGAATTTAAGAAGTTCCTGACGGTTAGGGTTGTGACCTAGAAACCTAGGTTGACCTGGCCTGTGGAAACGCCTCTGGAGAATTTAAAGCAAAAGGCAGACAGCCGTTCTCAGGGATATTTTTGGCACAGTTCCTCTGGGAGGCAGGACTGGTCTGCTCGAGGTGATCACTTGAGGTCCCACTCTTGTTCCAGGATCCTGCAGCATTTTATTTCATCTACTGGTGGATGAACACACAAGACCTAGCAGACAGTGAATGTCGGAAGACTTTGGGCCGCCTGGCGTCCGGGGTTAGGGCAGAAGTGGGGAGCCAGTCTTATTCCAATATCTTTCTGTCCTCAGGCCAAACCATACTTATTTTTGAGTCTTGGATTGGCCTTCCCAGGTTATTGGTGACCTTCTACACTTTTTCCTTCTAAATAAAATACAAGCGTGAGTGAGGGTGTCTATAGTGACAGCAGTAGCAATAAGAACTTTCAGTGAGCTCTTACGGTGTCCATGCTACTGTGCAAAGCACTTTACATGCCCGCTGCATTTCATCTGCCCCACAACCCTATGCAGGAGTCTGTTATTATCTCCATTTTACAGATGGGAAGGCTGAGGCTTTAACAGGTTAGTAGTGAGAACTGGGGTTCCAATCCGGCTGAGAGGTCATGCTCTGGCAAGTTTACTCAGTCTGATTAGGGTTCAAATCCCACTTTTATCACTCTCTAGCAGTGATCTGGGACACATGACTTCAATTCTTTGAGCCTCGGTTTCCTTTTTGGTAAAAATGGAGGAAATACTACTTATTTCACAGAGAAAAAGGTGTCAGATGGGGTAGCCAGAGCCCCCAGGGCAGTGTCTGTCCCCTGCCTTTCACCCGCCACTTCCTTGGGCTACTCCTGGTGGGAGTCATTCCTTCCTGATATCCGGGTTCTAATCAAGCCCCTCTCAGTGACAGGCATGTTGCAGCTCAGCATCTCTGACTGATGTCTACTGCTAATTCCTTAAATTTACATATCATCTTTCTTCCCTGGAGCTCATAGCACTTAACAGACAAGTGGGGCACAAATGATTTAACTAAGTGAAATCCAGAGGCCTGCTTGTCTGGAGACTCCGCACACTGGTGGATTAGCTCAGATGTCAGCACTGAATTATGATCCTTTAGCTGCTCGTGCTTAGCACGCCGCTAGCATTAACTCCCTGGGCTTGCCGTGGCCCTTTAAATCATGCGTGGTGATTATCATCTGATTGTGGGAGGGAGCGGGGAGGAGAAGAGGGGCCCCACCTAGGGGTGCTGGAAGGGGCAGACCCTGAAACCCCTGGCCTCATCACGCCTGGAATTTTAGGAACAGGATAAGCAAATAGAACAAACCCAAAATCCAGTCAGCCAGTTCTTCACACCTGCACACATTTACCTTACCAAATTCTAACCAGAATCCCATGACGTCCCTGCCGCTTAAGAATGTAAATTCACACAAGTGACAGTATGTCTGCCAAGCAATTTTCAGGCAGCAAGTGGGTCTTACTTGTGAGGAACTAACTGTGAAGGAAGAAGGCTGAATAATAAGTCTCTGAAATCTTGTTTCCTTTATCAATGAGGTGGAAACAGAGCTGGAAAATACCAGGACTGTGGGAGCATTTGAGGGGTTCTCACTGGTGTCTCGCCGGCCAGGAGCCCCCACGGTCACGGGCATCACTACCTCCTTCACCTTTGAAAGGCTGTTGGCTCAGGAGGGTGGGGGGGAAATATGAAGGGATTATTTAAATCTGTGGGGTTACCTGCCAGAGACTAGCTGGGTCTCCCTCGGCCCTCATTGCTACTGGATAGCCTCATATCATCCTTCATCTCTGTGTCTGTCATTCATTCATTCACAGAAACAAAATCTTCTTGAGGAGTGGAATTATGTAGCTCTACCTAGGTCTAGGGGAATATAAAGTATTAAGCCTTATATGTTTAAGGGCAGAGTGATAAGAAAGACACAAGAAACAGTTAAATTATGATGCCAGGCTGTGGGAGGTTATTTGTTAAAATCCATGGAAAATGACCTGAAAAAATAAGGAAAATCGGAAAGGAAGAGCAGAGAGAGAGAAGGGGGTGGGGAGGTGGGGTCTTGGTGTATGCCACACCTTTTGGGGGCAAGACACGATTGTAAGAGGGTCTTTACCTAACAAATGCAATCAGGGTAACCTGGTTTTTTGTACCCTCAATGAATCCCCAAGAATAAAAAAAAAAAAAGGACAATCTGTGGTCCAGTCAATAAATACGAGATTGTTGAGAGAAGAAGAGAATTAATGTTGTGTGTGCCAGAATGGTCAGAAGAATTATCAAAAAGAAATGGCACAGGTTGGAGAGGGGGGAGCAAGGAATTACAGGTAAGAAGAGCAAAGCAGCAGTGGGCCCCGTGGGGAAGCTAGTTCGCCTCAAACAGAGCATGATTGATTGCAAGGACTTGGGGCGAGTCACCTGCTGAGCAGCTGAAATAAAGAGCTTACAGCACAAAGGTGGAAAACCCACAGCCAAGCCTGGGCTCTACCAGTTAAGTAGCCTGTCTACCTTGGACAGATCACTTTAACCTTTCTGAGACTCAGTTTCTCCATCATGTGCAAAACAAGTTTAGTAAGTCCTAGCTCACAAGCATATAGCAGGAATGAGATGAAATAATGCCTATGAATGTGCTTGTAACCTGTAAGGCATTATGCAAATGAGTTATAATTATTATCACTAATAGCGGTGATAATAAGATCTGATACGGGAAGCATAGGTTTCGAGATCGTTGCGGGTCTGGTTTGGCACGAGGGTCTCCTCCCTCAGCAGAACACCATCATTAAAATTCCCTTCTGTATGTAGCTCCCTGTTAATTATCTGTGCTGATTTTGGCCTCATAGAGGTCACACATTATGGGGTATGTAGACAGAGGTCTGGGTGGTTGAGGAGGCACAAACTTGAACCCCTCCATGTGCATCCTGCACTGGTCCCATTTGATTTCAGGGGAAGGCAGCTTCTTAACCAAAAATCCCAGAGGGTCTACAGGAAGGAGCTCAGGGGAACCAGGGAGGTGGGCAAGGCAGCTGGCCAGCTGGGGAGGAAGACGCTATTTCCAGGCCCCTGACGGGAAGTTTGTCACAGGTTCAGCTCTCACCCAGAAAGATGCTGTCAGCAGGATGACAGCGGCAAACCAGTGGTTCAGGGAGTGTCGTATTGATTTGGAGCTCCGAGTCTGTCCTAGCCATGGGAAAGCTCTGAGCACATGTCTCAGATTAACATGGCATCCCATTAACACGTTCCTAAGGTGTGTAACGGGCCCACATTCCATAGTGGGTATACGATGAAATTATACCACTGCCATCTTGCAGAAGTGTTTGGTGTGAGATATCCCTGTGCTTCAGTGCCAAAAAGAGAAAGTGAGATTTGCTCCTCAAATGCCACCTCGCTGTCTGTGCAGGCGGCCACCGTGGTCCCACACAAGTTGGATCTGCAGGTGTAGATATCTGCACCTATGTCTGCAAGGCCAAAGAGAGATGGTGGGATTTCCCTCTCTAAGGCCACCTTGTTCTCTGTACAAGTGAACACAATGGTGCCATACAAGCTGGATTTGCGGGTGCGGCCTCTGTCATGCAAGGCATAGGAACTTGGTCTTCTGCATAAGTGCCCAAAGAATTTACAACCAATCAGCCAAAAGGGCCATTCTCCAAACATTTGCATTAGTGAGCCCTTAATTTCCCAAAACCTGTATTTTCTTTGCTAAACATTTAGCCTTTGTTAATGATAATGCGGCACCTTTATCACTGGAGCTGGATGTGCCTTGCTGTCTGAGAAAGGCCATGCTCGGGACTCCGCAGGGTGGCTAGGGAAGAGAATGGAATGCCAGGCCCCCAGAATCGCCTCACTCAGCTCCACTCTCATTGTGCTTGAAGTTGACACTGGGCTTCTGAGTCACAGCCACGAGAGAACAGGCGTCATCTAGTAGCGCTGATGGAGACACAAGGTTTTAACTTGTGTGTGGACAGTGTCCAGCCAAGAATGCTGAGGCTTGAAGCATAAACCAGAGTCACCCTCCAACCTAGGAGTCACCTCATCCCCTATAAATGTTCCCTTGTAATTCAGGACATTCAACTGCTTTGGCCCTTTGGGTAAGCCAATGATGAATAAGGCATGGGTCTGGCCTCTCAGAATCTAGGGGGAGAAGATGCACATATGTGACCAGCCAAGACATACGGCGACTGTGCCAGGAGTAATAAGGGAAAGAGAAAGGAAGCAATACAGAGAAACAGGTAGGAAGAAATGATCGGACGTAGACACTCAAGAGAGGGCTGCAGGAAGAGACAGAATTTGAATCAAGGCTCTGAAGGAAGCTTAAGAAAGGGACACGAAGTCTCAACACCTGTAGCTCAGTGGTTGGGGCACCAGCTACATACACCGGGTTCAAACCTGGCCCAGGCCAGCTAAACATCGACAACTACAACCAAAAAATAGCTGGGAGGCTGAGGCAAGAGAATCACTTAAGAGGTTGCTGTGAGCTGTGACACTACAGCACTCCACCAAGGGTGACATAGTGAGATTCTGTCTCAAAAAAAAAAAAAAGAAAGAAAGAAAGAAAGGGACACAGAGCCTGGAGAACCGGGACATGAACAAACCAAAGATACCCAATCTCCAGTCCCAAGTTTGCCCTGAAGGGCCCACCGCTGCAAACCGGTGACTTTCCCAACGGTTTACTAAGAACCTCTGTTTGGATTTGTTTCCCCCAGATGATAGGAATTTCTTGCGGCTGCAGAGTGACAGCCGGAGAGAAGGCCAGCACGCGCGGCTCATCAGCCCGCCGGTCCACCTGCCCCGGAGCCCGGTATGCATGGAGTTCCAGTACCAAGCCACGGGCGGCCGCGGGGTGGCGCTGCAGGTGGTGCGGGAAGCCAGCCAGGAGAGCAAACTCCTCTGGGTCATCCGCGAGGAGCAGGGCGGCGAGTGGAAGCACGGGCGTATCATCTTGCCCAGCTACGACCTGGAGTATCAGGTGGGGTGCTGAAGGGAGCTGGGTGCCGAGCTCCAAGGGGATCTGACGATGGCTATGTCACTGTTTCAGAGGGCCGCCCATTCATCGTTAGAGGACGTGCTTAAGCGCTGCTGTTTTCATTGTGTTTCTCCCGTTGCCTTGGCAACTAAATGACACTCTTATTTGTTATGCAGAATGTGCCTATCTCTACACCCAGACTTGGTTCTTTGTTCCTCCCATTGCCTTTTATATTGCTGAAATCTTCTCCAACAAATGTTTCTTCTCTCCATTTTATTTTAGATTGCTATCAGGTAGGCTGACAAAGGGACACTGAAGCCAGGGAAATAAACACAAACAAACCCTTCACACACAAGGGAAGGGAGAGGCCTGTGGAGCCCCCCAGAACCCAATCCCAGGAGGAAACTGGAATAACCCCCCAGACTTGTCCCCTGGAGTGTGAGCCCAGGAAGGGAGCCCAGCTATGCATTCTCAGTGGTCCGCAGACCTGAGGGCGTCCTAACCGAGTGGTTTAACACTCAACAGCTCTAGGAACTGAGTTCTATTATCTCTGTCCCACAGCGCAGGAGGCTGAGGCACAGATGGGTGCGCACAGCTGTGGTTGCAACTTGGGTAGGAGTAGACACACCATGAAAGAGGTGACTGAGAACCAGCCATGGCATTAACCTGCTCCTCCCCAGGCGAGCAGCAGCAACAGATGGCTGGTAGGACAGCCAACTGCTCACCCAGCTTGCCAGAGGACGTGTGCTCGTGTGCAGGGAGAACCCGGGCAGGGTGGGAACAAGGGCCGATTGAAGACCACAGAGCAGAGCACTTCTGTGTACAGCCTGCGGTCACTGTCCCTCGAGGTTGTAAAGTGTCCCGAGGCCTTCCGCAACCCTGCCTGGGTTCCCACTTTTAAACCTTAATGCATTGTTTTGTAAGTACCTGTCCACATTTGCACCTCACCTACTAGGGCTGCCCTGGACAGAGTCTTGTCTTGCTATGTTTTATCATATCCCTGTGCCAAGCACATAGTAAATGCTCAGTAAACCATTGGTGGAAAAACAAATCCTTTTCCTCCTAGTTGTAATAATGGAGCCCTAAGACAACTTACAGTAAAGATCCAAAAAGCAATGTTACCCACAAGTCTGTCCAAACCTGTGTGCTAAATTTCTCGCATTACCCCCACCTGCTCTTGTCCTCGGAGTTTTCAAATACCTCGATTGGGCATTTGAAATATTTATGAGAAAGGAACCTCAAAAATAGCTGGAGAAATTCCAACCTCCCTGTCAACATTCTCTGATTGTGGTCCTTTTAATCAATATATTCTAGTTATTGGACAACAAGATCCATCACCTTATTACATTTTCTTATTCCCACAAATATGCATTTGATTTGAACAAACTCATTTTAAATTAAGATTTCAAGAGCTATAGCCATGTGGTCAACAGATGTGAACCAGGTGCATAACACACACACACACACACACACACACTGTAGGCTTCAGTTAATAGAAATTGGAAATCCTTGCACTGTTTGGACCAGGAGGCTCAGCTAACCGGAGGCTCTTTTTCTTCTGGTTTCTAGATTGTGTTTGAGGGAATGATAGGGAAAGGACGTACGGGAGAGATTGCCATTGATGACATTCGGATAAGCACTGATGTCCCACTGGAGAACTGCATGGGTAAGTGAATATATGTCTCTTTCAAATAACACACCAAGGGTTGGGCTGTACAAGGCCCATGCCAAAACAGTTGGTGGAGCAGCAACAGTCCACGCAGGAGGCTAGGTGTGCGTGCAGTTGCCCCTGAGGCTGAGTTCAGAGCAGGAAGGGTGAGGTGAGGGGAAGGCTTCTATCCCTGCTCCCAATCAGAAATAGAAGCACACTAACTACGTGGAGATTCAGGGTGCCAAGACCCCATCATCAAACTCCAGCTTTTAGCAAAGAAAATGCTAGAGGACCCAAGCAACTGCCAGTCAAAATTATCGTACATGCTGGAAAGGTTTGATGGATTTAATGGAAGCTTCCTCTGGTGAGCAAAAATAGTATATGTGTTACATAAGACAGATAACACAGTTACCTGAGTAGTTCTTTTACATGAATGAATTGCAGGGCAAACCATGGCATTTGAAAAAAGATTTCAGACTTTAAAACTGATACCTCTAATGCCCAGGATCCCAGAATTGTTGTAGGATTAAACACTGCAGGGCAGGTGACCAACACAGGAAGGCTACCATAATTGTCATCTTGGTCAGAAGTGCTGAGCAGACAGCCCACCTGAGATACACAAATCTACTTCAGGTCTTCTCCTGCAGAAGAGGTCACCCTAGGGCATCACAGCCACAGACAATCCCCACAGCAAGGGGCAATCCAGAAAAAGAGCAGGAGCTATTTCAATCAGCAGAGAGACTGTGACGACTCGCCAAGTGCTTTTCTTGGCACATGAGTCTGGACTATGTATGTGCCTGGTGATGTCAGAAGCACCTGGGACTGCCCCGGTCCCTTCGGGCAACTCTCAGGACCTGGGCTTCTAAATCCCTGATCTGAGAAAGTAATCAGTGGTAAGTGACTGATTACAATGCTTTAGGGACCCATTACTCTATGAAGGACTTTTTGTTCAAAACAGCTTTGAGAATCTCCCCCACCTACCTCACCCCTGAGATAATGATGTGTTAGACAGTTTAGAACATGTGGGGGACGTGGGGCACTTTCCATGGAGTGTCACAGAAAAACCCTAACGAAGCCTCCTTCATCGTCATGTGCATCCAATGATTCACCCTATGTTCATCCAATTTTTTCTTCCTTTTATCTAACTGAATTTTTTTCTGTTTTTTTTTTCCAGAACCCATCTCAGCTTTTACAGGTGAGAATTTTAAAGGTAAAAGTTTTTTGTCTTTGTTTTTGTTTTTGCATGCCTTTTCCTTTCCCTGCGTGATGTGAATTTGGTGGTGGGAATAAACCTCCAAATTTGACAGATTTCACAAGAGACTATAGATGCCGCACCGTCCCACCACTAGATGGCACTAGCAACACCTGTAGATGTGGGGAAAGGGATTGAGATCGTCACTGTCTCTTGTTTAATTAAAGTTTAGAAACCTATAATAGAGATAAATAGGTTACAGATAAACCTTTAAGACTTGCATTGTCCAGTGGGGAGCAATGAGGCTGAAAATCCAGATGTGATGAGCACGGAGAGGCTGTGGGAAGACTGAGGCCCCCTCCAAAAATATCAGTTGTAAATCAAAAGTGAAATGAGGTGGCAATGACTTATTTTAGCCTGAAGATGGTTTCTTTCCAGTTCCAGGGTACCAAGGCAGCAGTCTCAATTAACCCTCACTGAGGTGCAGGGTCAGGCAGTCTTGTGAGGGAAGAAAGTCAGGGAAGAGACCCAGGTGTGATAGTTGTAAGGAGGGAGAGCTGCCAGGTTCAGGAGCTGGTGTCTGGTAAAGGGAGTAAAGAGGTGCTTTCGATGGCTGGAGTTAGAGCACTTGAAAGGCAGGGCTGGAAACCAGAAGAGGACATATTCTCCCTAAGAAAGCATACTAAATAGCAGAAGAGAAAGAGAATAATTTGGGATGCTTGTCTCAGTCTCTTCTGGGGTTGGGGATCAGAGGAGGCCTCCAACCCTGGGTGATAGAAATGTTTGTGGAATTATAATACAGTGCGTTTTACATGTTACCATCATTGCAATCCAGTTAGTTGACACTGCTGAGGGTACCCCACAGGTTTCTAATGCTAAACAATTAGAAACCACCCTGAATGCCTTTCTGCAGTTGACCTGTGTGAAATATCACCCTAGGGGAGACTCACCCTCACCTAATGACAAGGGCTGTTCATGACCTAGTTGACGCCCACAATTGTGAGGGTCTCTTTTGCTGTCTGTACAGGCTGGGCTTAACCCTCTGGGGACGGCACTTCAGAGATAAGGACCACAGTTTTCGTACCTGACGTCTAGGCTTGTTATCTTCACTCTCATTAATGTGTCCAGCTCCTGGCTAGAAAAAGATGAATTCCTGGTTTGCCACATAGATGTGCTCCCTGGCTCCAAATCTTCTTTCCTAATTTGCCCCTCACCACCTGCACCTTAAGACAATCCATGAGGGGCCAGGCTGATGATAGAGGAGAATGTCAGCCCTACCTGGAGAGGATTTTCTCCCTTACCTTTCCTTGCCTCCCTGAACCCCATGCCAGCCCCCATTCCAGCAGTTTAAAGTGTTAATAGTACTCATGGACCCACATTGGTGCTCCCTGGGTGTGAGGTTTATGTTAATGCAGACCCAAAATGTTGGAAGGAAAGCTGAACTCCAAACTGAACGACTTGGATTACAATTCAAGTTCTAACCTTCAGGACCCCAGGTAATGCTTATGCGGGTGAAGGGAAGCCTGCATATGTTGTTTCACCTGACTCCCTTTGGGTCGTTGAGACTCAAAGCTCCCAGAAAGGCTGGTTAAAGATGTGTTGGCAGCTGCCGCAGGCACCGTTTTGTGCGTGCACCGTGTTGGGTCATGACTGACAAGTACAGTGGCTAAGTGCTTCGCTTCCATAAGAGAATAAACAGACCAGGGCATGGGTGTGCTCCTTGAAGCCGTGCTTACCATGAGGCTTCACAGTACAGTCATGTTCTCTTGTAAAAAAAATATATAAAGAGAATCTCATTGGAGCCGCAGCGCTCATTTAGCCAAAATAAGCACAGGGCTTAGTGACTTGAAGTTAAGAATTTCCAGTGCGCTCCCAGTGGGCTGCTTTGGGGCTTAAGCAAAGGCAGTCAGCGCACGAGTTGTACGGACTGGCCCGAAGGCCACCACTGTTGTCTTGGAAAGTGGCAGGCATGTCTGGAAGAAGAAACCAAGTCTTGGAGAGCAGAGAGACTTGGCCGAGGAACGCTGTCAAGAGAAGATGTGGGAATGGGCAGTTCTTGTGTGGCATTGGCACGTTTGACGTGGAGCTCTGAGGTAGCAGCCAGAGACTCTAGCGCTGGAGGCCTCTTCTTCCTGTCTGAGGCCCAATTGACCTCAGCATGCAACTCTGTGTCCCGACTCAAGCAGACTCTTGCATCTGTGAGAGGATGTATGTTCCATGTAATGAATGACTCGCATTCTGTTCCTCACCAGGGCAGGACAACAGATGCCGGCGTTTGGTCGGGGCATAAAATCAGCCTTCTCACTCAAAAAAAACCCCCCAAAACCAAGAAATCTGGTTTGGGCAGGCAAGCTATGGAAAGGTGATCCTGAAGCACTGTTAACAATGGGCATTTACACTGTTAGCATGTTTTTTCAAGTGGAGTTGTTTTGCTTTTCCTTTATACATTGACCACGCAACAGAAGTAATCACATTCTTTAGGCGAGATTAATGTATCCTAGGCAAATCTTTTAGGGAAATGCAATAAAAGTGGCCTTTGGACCTGGACTTATAGGTATTTTTTATCTTTTTTTATATTTTGAAGTATCTTTCATTTTCTGACTCTTAGTGATTTCTTGCCGTGCAACATTTTCCTTTTGTTTAAATCACCCGGTGTGTTCTGCTTAGTATTATATACTTAGGTTGTGTACCGGGGTGTGAGTCAGGGATGAGAAGCTATGCAGAAGAGAACTGTTTTGAGAAGAGAGACAGAGAAGAGAGAATGAATAAACTGTGTTGTCATGTGACTTTTCAAAGGACCTCTTCTTCTTGTTACTATGAGTCACATTTTAAACAATGTAGCCTAGGTGCTCATTTTCTTTCTTTTCTTTTCTTTCTTAAAGCAGTGGCTATAAACACGGTACCGTCATGTATCTTTTTCTAGGATTTGAGCTTTAACAAATGAATAACTGTATGTGTGGGGGGTGGGGGGGTAAGAACCGAAAAGAGGTATAATTAAGGTGATGGATTATTTCCTCTTACCCAATACTTTCATTTTTCAATAAAAGGAAAAAGAATAATAAAGAAGCCAGTAAAAATATATATAAAGCCCATAATCACAGTTCTGTAGTTTGTTGACCAGATGGTTATTTTTCCAGCAGCTCACTGTGAAGGCCAGAGTTTTTGTTCATGTCAGAGGCTGTGGGCTTTGAACAAAGTCGGTGGGGGTGGGGGCAGAGAGCCTAGGCTGGTGCCCTAACCTGTTAGAAGCCCACGTTAATCCCAGGCAGGTGCACTGCGGGAGAGGGTGGTGAGAAGGAAGGAACTGCTGTCTCACGCTAATGGCTGCTAAAAGGAACATCAGTGTCTCCTGTTAAGAGCTGTGAACGTGGGTTCTACGTCTCAGACCATTTCTGAGGGCCAGGGACCCCATTTCTTGGATGTCATTGGTGCCTTTCTGCAGCTGTCTGCAGTTTTCAGGAAAAAGTGAACATCAAAGTGAACATCCCTTGGGCATGAAGGGAGCCGTCTTAAGAGAGGCCATTTGGGGCTAGTGCTGTCTGGCATTTGACTCTTTGCCTCAGGCTTTAAGCTCCACGTGGTACCACCCGGGCAACCCTGTCCCTTCACACCCCATCTCTCCTCTCCTGCCCCACCCACCCTCCATTGCCCATGTCTCAGAGGTGGGGTTACCCACCAGTGTCAGGGGTCCCGTCCCAGGGCACAGGGCCTGGCCAGCCTCAGATTCCCTTCCTCCCACGCTGTCTCTGCTCCAAGCCCTTCTGAGAGGCGGATGCAGGCAGGGTTAAATGCTGCTCCTGCACATAATCCTCCAGATAGGCAGCTGTGGTGCAAATCCTCCTCCTCGTCCCCGCCCCTGCTGTCTCCAGCTGCCAGACCGAGGCGAGGTGTTACTGAGCAGGGGAGTGTGGAGGTCAGACGTGTGAACCGGGGAACTGCTCGGCTGCCATCCTTGCCCTGGGGGACACGGAGGCGTTTTGGTGAGGTTCTCTCATGCACGCTGTCTCTCCTGCCACAGAGGCCTGACACGTCCCCTCCCCGCAAGTTTACCATTAATTTCAACAGCTGCCAAAGTCAGTTTATGTAAGGGAAGAAGAAAATGTTTTTCACCAACTTTCTTCTCCAAGCATACTAGAGGACTCCTCTGAGGAGTCCTTAAACCAGGAGGACAAGACTTAGTTTAAAGAAAACAGCATTGTCACCAAAAAGTTGCGAAGTGTCTGAGACCTCAGCCAGCTAGAGATCTGAATTCAGAGGTATTTAAGATCGACGTGGGAGAGATCCCCATTGTTTCTGCCAACTTTCCAAAAACCTCCCATTCCCCCACCCCCCACCATCCACTGTTCAATAAGGCAAATAGAAAGAGTCATTTCTCAGGGATGGTTTGTACTTTTATATCCTTTCCCCAAACAAATCAGAGGGCATGACCACATTCTTCTACTATCTTCTATAAACTTCTGTAGAGGAGTCAACCTTTTTTTCATTTGTTTGTTTAATCTCACAAATTAAATAAGCCTTTATCTGAAATACCCCTTCACCAGCACTTCATTTTCAACCTGTGCGAAGAGGACCGTGTAGACAGGCCAGGCCCGAAACAATGAGCCTTTTTCTTTTTCTTCTTCCAAGAGAGAAGATTCGCCAACTAGTCTTTCAAAACATTTCCTTTAAAAACCTGAGCAATCCCTTCAGGTCCAGATGGCATTTCACAAATGGAGCTGTAGGAGATGCTTCCTCTTATCAGTGATTCAGGGGGAACCTGACTTGACTGAGACACACCAAACCCCAGACGGGTTCAGACAGAGTAGGAGGGAAGCAGAAAGAAGAGAGCTGCTTCCCGCACTGTCTCTGTTTGGTTGGAGTAAGAGGTCTGCAAACTTGTTCCATAAAATACCAGACAGTAAATATTATAGGCTTTACAGGAACTACAGTCTCTATTGCAAGTACTTAGCTTCTGCCATTGGCAAAAAAGCAGCCATAGGCAATATGTAAACAAATGAAGGTGGCTGTGTTCCAATAAAACTTTATTTGCAAAAATAAGCCGTGGGCCGCATTTGACCCTCAGGCCACAGTGAGCTGACCCCTGGATTAGGGTGCAGGCTAAGGATTAGTCCACCTGGTTCCAGTCTCATCTCTGCCACTTACTAGTGGTGTACAATTCCTCAGAGGCCTCTGGGCTATCTCTTGGGTTGTGACTGTGTGCTCTTGCCCTCCTCTTCAATTTTCCTCTAAGTAAAGGAAAAAACATCATTTATCCTCTCATGTCCTCAAGTCTTTCCATCTGAGGGTCATGAGGAATAAACAAGATAATTTGTGTGAAGCCTGCAGACCGCTGGCTAACACACATAAGAGATGGCCGCTCAAGGCAACTATTGTTACAGCCTCATTTCCCAATTTCTCTCAATTTGGTGGTTCTCCTTGCAAATAGGCCTGGAAGGAACACCACCTAATGTATAATTGTTTTTGCCTTATTTTCTCCCATCCACATCTTCTCAGAATTTATTGTTTCTCAGAATTCAAATTCTTTGTGTTTGCATTGCTTTTCTCCAGAGAGCTCAGAACTTTTACAGATGGGAACATGCTCAACCTTGCAAGTACACTTGGAGTTATTGACTATTTAAATATCTGTTTCTCATTATCTCGCACAATGGGAAAACCTTGTAGAGAATTAGGGAGGTGGAAATTAGTGAAAAATAGTTCAGGAATTGAAAGCATTTTCCCATTGGGGAAAAACCAAAGATATGTGAGTAAGCAGTAGAATTCAGATCAAGCCAAGGAACAGTTCAGGTCCGCACATCGCCTGCTCTACATAAGGTTGAATTCTCACCCATCCTCTTTCTCCCATGTGGAGGGACATAGCCCAGGCTTTCGTGTTGTAAAACAATGGCCTGGCCACCCTATATGGCTGACGGAGCAAGTGGAGCTAAAATTCTGCAAGTCGTCAATCTGGGCAGTTGGTGCAGGTGGAAAAAAAGTAGGCATCTTTTTCCAATTCCTTATAGACGTGCTATATGAGCTAGCAGATTCTCTAGAATTTCCTGAAAATAACTTTTCCATGAAGTACCAGAGGGCCATCAACATTTTCCAGAGAGCCTGACCATTTCTCCAGAATACATTCCTTCACCCCTCTGTCCATCTGTCCATCTGTTCTTCTATCCATCTATCTAGCATCATTGGATTGCTGCTATTGTCTGGGAAGCCAATTTTGGTGGAAATTTCACCTTAATTGATTTATCACCTTCCTTTTCTCTAAATGGCAAACCACAGCCTCATTAGCTTGTAGCCCTCAAGGCTGGGGCAGAGTGAGGTCCAAACCAGCACAATTCATTGGCCTTCGGGATTTGTGTCTCTTTAGCCAGAGAATGTTCCAAGAAATTTCTGCCCCCCCCAACTGCCTGTCAACTAAAAACTGGGAATGAGGAAAGAGTTGTGAGTTGTATTTTCTCTTCTCTAACCACCTTCAGATGAGAGGATAAATTCATATAGTATGTTTTCTCATTTCTTCACACAAATGCCCAGGGAATGTTTAAGGAGCCAATATAATGTCCCCCACATGGCTTTTGTCACTAAAGTGTTCTACACATTGATAATTTCAGGTCAGGGAGCATTGATAGGAAAGAGGGTCTTATGTCTAGAGGGAACTTTGTCTTTCGAAGGAGAGCAGGATTCTGAGCTAACGGGTCTCTAGCTCTGATTCTGCACATGTGATCCACATCCTCTTCTTGGTCCTCTGGATTCTCCCCACTGGCCCGTACTTTGTCTCTATCACTTGTCCTTCCCTGGCCCCAGCACTTTAAGTCCTAGGTGGTGTATTTAATGTTGCAAACCAACATTTTGGCTGGAAAAAAACAGACCTTTGAACTGAGACTATATGGTGATGGAGGGAGTGTAGGTGTTTGTGATCATGTTCTTCTTGCTAAAAATTGGTGCTTCTGTCTCTGTGGTCTGCTCAGGTGCTTCTGATGCAAAGCTCATCCATGTGGACTTATTACATTCCTTTTCTCTGATAGGGAAGCCATGGCCGCATCAGATGATGGCCTTCAATATGGAGCCAGATCAAAATCAAAGGCAAACCCAAGGATACCCTTGGGGAACAAAGGGACGGCTCTAAGGAACTTCACACCCACCCCTGCACACTTTGTTGTTTCCTGTACATTCTTGTAAGCTCACATGAAAATCCAACAGCAAGATGGTTGCCAGGCAGCAGATACTCTTGGTGACCTGAATAATAAGTTGATACCAGTTCACTGTGACTCACAAGCTGGCCGTTTCCAGCTCCTTACTTTCTCCTCCTTTCCTGTTCTGTGCATAATTTCTAACATGGCCACAAATAAAAGAGAGAGAAAGAGATACAAAGGGTCCTTTCTCAGCTATCACAATGAAATCAGTAAAAGATACATAGTTTGGGGACAAAGAAAAAGCGAGCAGGCGGTACTGTAGAGATGGTGATGTAGAAAGGCGTGTTTGGGAGATTCCAGCATTCTGGGTTGTTCCCGCCCAGGAGATGTGGATGTGGTGTGTGCGCACATGTCCTTCTCAGAGCTCTTCTTGTACCGGGGGACTTCTGATCACCCAAGAGGTACAAATGAACCTGTGCCTTAGCAGAGGGGATCCCTAAAACTGGAGGAAACCGTGATTAAGAGCTAGGAAGTTGAGCGGGCTTTGAAATATTTTCCAACAAAAATGTTCTCATTTTTCTGTCACTTCTGAGAAGACACTAGGTCAGATCCACCTCTCGGCTACTCCCCAAATCAAAGACAGTTCTGCTGTTCAGGTACGGGAATTAGAGAATGCTGACTCAGGAGGAGGAGTTGAGCTTCAGCCCATTGTTTTATTCGCCAAGCACTTAGTGAGTGCCCTCCTTATGGCATAGACAGGAGCAAGTTATTCTCGTGATAACAGCCAGTCCCTCCTGCTTGAGGAGAGTCTGGGTAGAGGGTGGGGCAGGGGAGAGGAGGCAGGAAAATGCCACAGCCCTGGCTGCTGCATCCTGAGATGTGCACCCGCAGAGTAGGACCACCGATGCATGAAGAAGGCGGCAGCATCTCCCACTCGTGGCTCCCCTCCCAGCGACCCCATGAGTAAAGAGGACACATCTTCCTGGCCACCACCACTTGATGCAAGCAGGGAGGGAGGCATTTTTCATAGGCGAAGCATACAGCATTTTTCAGAAGTAAAGATCATGTCTGGTTTTGGCAAGCTCAAAAGCTCCTAGTCCCTTTCTGGGCCAGATTCTCATCTGATGTAAATCTTTGGGAGAATCAAGTTGTAACACTGTGTTGCATCAAGCGGGACTCTAGCCAGTCTTTCCCCAGAGTTACCCTGTGCTTAAATCTACTACATCGTCTCCATGGCAACCAGCAGCGGCCAGCGAACGTGGTTGCCTTCTCAATCCTCTGCCAGCTTCTCCTCCCTGCTCCATCTTTTCCATGATTAAGAATGGTTTCCCTCCCTTTCCCCTCGCTCACTCACTCACTCTAGCTTTCACACACCCTCTATCATTTCGTGCCCACATTCTTTATTGCGACTTCCCTTCCAATCTGCTTTTAAAAATCCTCCATCCAATTAAAAAAAAAAAAATGAAGATGCGTTAGTCATTACTTGACAGTGGTAATTGACCTGTTTAGACAAGACCAGGCTGATTTCAGTGGGCACAGAAGCCTTGGCTAGCTGGAGTGGAATTTACCTTCAAGTCTAGCCAGCCTAATTAATACATTGTTTGAGAATGCTGGCCAGCCAGACCAAATATGGTATTTCCAGACATTCAGGGAATCTGCCTGACTGAATCCCAGAAGTCATTTCAGTGGCATTCACTTGGATGTATTCATGCACAGGTGTGCACGCGCGCACGTGTATGTGTGTGTGTGAGAGAGAGAAAGAGAGAGAGAGAGAACATTTGTATATAATTTATAATCTTATTGTGGTTAAACAAAAAGAAAAAGGATTTGCAATCGTACAGCTCTTGGTTGAATCCCATGCATACTGCTTACTGGCTGTGTAACCACTGTTAATTTCACCAGAGTCTTGGTTTCCTCATCTGTAAAATGGGTCTGACAGTATCTGCCTCGTAAGGGGGTGAGTAGGCACTAGCAGCAATTATTTGAAAGTGGTTGGCACGTGCTAACGACTGAGCCCAACCCCTTTCCCGGTACGTCCCAAAGCATGTGTGTGTTTCTTTCTCTTTTAAATTAATTTTTGGATCAGTCTGCATGCGCTCAGCCTAGCAACACTCTTCTGTGTCTCTCCACCAGGGGGCACCCTCCCGCCAGGGACGGAGCCCACAGTGGACACGGTGCCCGTGCAGCCCATCCCAGCCTACTGGTATTACGTAATGGCCGCCGGGGGCGCCGTGCTGGTGCTGGTCTCCGTCGTGCTGGCCCTGGTGCTCCACCACTACCGGTTCCGCTATGCGGCCAAGAAGACCGATCACTCCATCACCTACAAAACCTCCCACTACACCAACGGGGCCCCTCTGGCGGTGGAGCCCACCCTAACCATTAAGCTAGAGCAAGACCGCGGCTCGCGCTGCTGAGGGCGGAAGCAAGAACAGCACCCAAAACAAACAAGAAAGACTGCAAACACGTTGCCTCAATTTTGCACTTTTTCCTCCTCGCCTAGTCTCTGTGTGACTCTCAGAATCTCTCTCCCGGGTCCCCAACCCTGAGCACTCTTAGCGATCCCAACCATCTTCCTTGAGTTCATTTTGGGTTTTGAGTTTGGGCGGGGGGGTTCTTTTGTTTTTGTTTTTCTGTTGACTCCAAACCAACAAAACCCAAATTCTAATGCTGCATCTTGGAATATTTAAGAAGAGACCCACCCCTAAGCACTTCACCACTCAAGGCTCCGCTGGTTGGCTGCAGAGACTGGTTCTCTTGTTTTCCCCTTGCCTTACCCCATACCTCCTCTCAGTGGGCTTGAGGGGACGGTGGATCTGCGTGTCTGTACATAGTATACATTTGCACGTGTGAATAGCTCTGCGTGTGTGTGGGTGTGCGAGAGACTGGCTCATTGTGTGTGGGTGTGTTCAGAGAGGGCCCCTTTAATGCTTGTGTTACTTCTCCTGGGGTACATTTTACGAGAAAATAATATACTGTACAAGTTTTGTTTACTTGGAGAAGAGATTGAAGCTTTTGTTGCCTTATCTAGCTCTGGCTGGGTTTCTGTTGGCTGTCATCCTCATCTCCAGGTACCTAAAATAAATAGTGGCCATATGGAATGCAATGTGGCCTCCCCCAGCCCTATCCCCATCTCCCCAGCCCACCCAACACAAGAGGACGTTTCCCAGCACACTCAGATGTGACCCCTTGTCACCTCTCCTGGTGTCTTTGAAGTTATCAAGATAACAGCCATTGGGTGTGAGTGGAACCACCTCTCCTTCCAGCCCTGAAGCAAATCTGTCTCATGTTGCCTTATAAAAGAGAAGCTCATAATGAATGTTTAGCTTTTATCGGTTAAGTCCAATCTTGGAATCAGTCATAGAGAATAACGAATCTGAGACTGGTGTAGGCAAAGCAGTCTGTTTAAGTTGAGAGCAGAAGGAGAAGTTGAACAAGAGAAGGGAAGAAAGAGAAGGAAGAACTGAAATGTTGTCGCCTCACCCCGGGGGGGTTCATTGAGCCCAACTTGGGATGGGGTTGAGTAAGAAGGTTGAAAACCACATTCTTTGGTATTATATTGGTCGTTGTAATAGCATTTGTAAAATACAGAGGGGAAAAGGAATCATGTGCTTTTCTTTCATGGTGTTAATGTGTGCCTGAACCTATAGCCACTAAGATGTAAGGCTGCCCACCTGACTTATTTAAATATCACGGGAGAATAGAAAGTGATCGTGTATTCAAATGTACAGTGTGCTGCCCCGTAAAGCATTCACGGCATATGGCAAATAGACCCCTGTAGGCTCACCCGGCATTTGCAGATGTTGCTGCATCGTCAGAGAGAAGGGGTAATGAAGACACGTCCATTGCTGCTCATTTGTCCTCTCTATGAAATGCAGGGAGAGGGATGTATGATAATGATGCCGTACAAAGTATGCATTAAATAATGAAGCCGATTTCATTGATAGAGAACGCATATTTTAAGATCCTCACTGTGCTAGGACTCAGCCTTGGGGGAGTTTATTTTTTACCTTCCTGCCAGGAATCCACTGGGGAGGTATAAAATTCTCTCCAAAGATGGTTGCCTGGGTTGAAAGGCTCCAGGCACCTTCTGAGAACAAAATAGTAATGCTTTTTTTTTTTTTTTCTTTTGGCTGCTTGGGAGAGAGACTTTCAGCATTCTTTCAGAATATCCAGATAGGTCCCTCCAACACACACTCAACTTTTGCATCTGGTTCATTTCATCCTCCTGAAAGAACAGTGCTCTCCCACTCTTACTCTCTTTCAAAGAATTCCTCTGTCTCAACCACAACAGCCCTGCCAAGAAGAGAAAAGATGAAAGGCTAGAGCATGTGCTACCTTGAGATTTCAAGAAGTGTCCTGCCCCAGCTCAAGATGGAGAAAGAATCGGGGGAGGGGGTGGCCAGCAGCCCAGGGTGCCCTATGATAACTAACACGCCCGTCACTAAGAGCTTTTATCTCACCGTCCACATGACTGACATTCCTATAGGTGCCCCATGGTGTGTGGCATCAAGAAATGACACCTGGATGACACCTCATCCATCTAGGATGAGTCCCCCTATACCTTTGATGACAACAACTTTAGGAACTTGCTGTCTCTTTCTCCGATGCCCCATGTGGCATCATCTTTATGTACATGCCATAGTGGAGAATATGAGACTGCTCAAATCTTTGTGAATTCCATGATACACTTCAGCTGGGGAGGTCCCATTTTCTCTCCCTCTCTCCATCTCTCTCTAGCTCTCTTTCTGTCTCTACCTATTGCTCCCCTTCTCCTGTCTACCCTCACCCCACCCCAGCAATTTTCTGTCTAGGTATTGCACTAAAAGGGTAGCTCTTCTGTAAAATGCCATGCTTTGCAGCTTTAACAAAATAAAATTCCCTATTTTATGGGGGGAGGGAAGAGTCACTCTCTTCTAAGGAAAATTGACTGCAGGTGAGTGCATGCCTGCATGTGTTAGAGTTGCTTCTCAGAAGACAGTGAGAGGACAGCAGCTATTAAAATATGAATGAGTGAATGAGTTGAAAGCCTAGCTGGGGCTGATAAAGCTTTTGCCTTATTAGAGGTTTCATGTCAACACCTTCAGGAGGGAAGCCCTTATCTCTGGGGTGAAAATCCCTTTCTTGATATTATGCTAGCAATTACCATCACCTAATTGCTGGCAAAGGCAGAAAAAGAAAAAAAAAAGTCATAGCATTGCCATTGACAAAACAGGATGCTGAAGATAAAGTAAAGTTGTCTTTTCCCTTGTTTCATTTTTTTGGGATTAAAGCCAGAATTGAATAGGAAATCCAGTAATCATTCTGAGGTTGATAACCCGTCTTTTAAAAGGCCCTGTCTTTAAAACAAAACTAGCAGGCAAGAAAATACCTAAATAATCAAAAATGACCAAAGAACAGCAACGGAATAAGAAAACGTAAAGATTTTTACTTCCTATTCTTACCCCTCTCCCTATTACTGTGACATCCTTGCATTGCTCAGTTGCCTGTGTGTCGAAATAACTTGTGGACATTGGAAACTATTTGAAAATGTATTGTGTGGAATGTAATAAAATGATAATATTTTTATACAAACATCTGGGCTTTTTTTTCCCCCCTTTGCCTGTGAGAGCAACATTGAAATGTAGGCTTTGAACAAATGGATATTTCCAAAGTTTACACGTCGCCTCTGAGCTACAGGGCATGTCTGTGGGAGGTGGGTGGGTTCCCTCCTCAAGACGAATGCCAGCTTTTCCTTCTTTTTATTTTTATTACTGCTTGTTAGGATTTTTATCCAATTTGTGCAGCTGAGCCAACTTTTATGATTGGTGTGGGATTTTGCAAAAGTTGCTAAGTGCTAAATTGCTAAATGAGATTCCACAAAATTTCTCTTGATGGCAAATCCCCAGAGATTGAATTCTACTTTCAAAGGGCCCCCAGGGAGAGCGGGACAAGCTGAGCTGAATCATGCACTCAGCTCTGCCGAGACACAGCACTTCCTTTGGAGAAGCAGCAGGGCCACCTTACCTGTCACCTATCAAGGTAGTACTTCCAAGGGGATGTGGCTTTCCAACCTAGGAAAGCTTCCCCGGGCCTAACAGGAATGTGTGGCATGTTCTAGACTTCATTCTCGGCAGGTAGTGCAGATCAGTGTTTGATTACTGTGGACTTGGAACATTTTATAAAAGGAGCATCCTATAAAAACATCAAGGAAAGGCACTTGGCCAGATCTGGCAAATAGCCAGATCTTTCTTGTCAAGGATGTTTCTTTTGTCCTCTTCTTTGGGTAGTTAGTGATCTAGTTATGTAAAATATTTCTACCAGAGGAAGCAAAAATCTAGGAAAGACAACCTCCCAGCAGTTCAAGTTTTCTAGGTAGTGGTCAAGAAAAGGTGATGGAAAGATTTTCTACTACCCCTATTGATGGGCTCCATCGGGAGCCATTGTCAAATTGGGAGCCTCTCTCAGGATCCTGAAAACCCTCCTTATGGGTCCTGAGAAAAGGCACATGCTCAGAAGACACTATTTCTGCTGGGTCATTCTTGTCTTCCAATCCAAACCTACCTCCAGGAAGGAGTGCTTTTTACAGCTGTTCAAGCTGTCCAGGTGATGCTAAAAGGTGACAGGCTTCTGGCGTTCAGATCTCTCAGAAAGCTCTGTTAGTACAGATGGTTCAGTTCAGTGTAGATGTCACTATCCATCCTCTGGAGAATAGAGTCGATGTCCATGATTAGAGCATTGTTTGTTTCCCCAGTAGCAAGCTCAGTTATGCATTTTGTCCAAATAACACTTGGCTTTCCTTAAGGCCATTTGTTCCCATTAGCAAAGAATGAAATGAAAACATCTCCAAAGTGTTTATTTTGAATAAGGAGAGGCTCAGTCAACATTTTCTTGAGCTGACCTCAAGAAAAGTATAAGTGGTGGCTGATTTAATTCTATCTGGCATTTAAAATGCTAAAAGGTGACAGGCTACTGGCATTCATTTAAAATGCCAGACAGAATTAAGTCAGCCACCACTTACACTTTTTTAGCTTTGTTGTTTTGGGAGCCGCCTTTACCTAGTCCCAAGACTTATTGTAGGAGTACTTTCTCCCCTCAAAGGGGCAAAGACTGTTGTAACTCCAATCTCAGATGTCAAACACAGCACTGTTACCAGCAAACATTCCTCGGTATGGTATTCAGACTTAGCACAAGCATAAACATTGCAGAAGTTATGTTTCCATGGATCACAGATACCAGAGGTCAAAGCCCAAGATGGTCTGTTTCTGCTCCTACCTGGTCCTTTCACATGATTTAAATGTACATTCTTACTTCAACCAATGCCCTCCTACCCAAATAACCAAAGCCCAGCCATGCTGATGTGGCACGATGCGCCTTTTCCTCAGCCCTCTTCATTTGTTTTGGGCAGACGCTGAGGCCTTTCCGTAATCTGTGATGAAAAGCGCTTTGTTCTGGAGTTTTGATTTGCTGGCTTGTAGGCTCCACATCAGAGCCAAACTGCAGATCTGTAGGTGTGGGCTTGTTTTTTCTCTTTAATTGTGCAGATCATTGGTGCTCTCCCAGCTGTAATTTGCCTTTCATCCACTTCAGTGACAGCCCAAAGAAAACACAAAACAAATCCAACCAGAGAGAAAGGAGGGGAGAGGGCAACACCAGCTGATGATCTTACAATCAGCAGGGAAAAGAATCACCTTATGTAAATACTTTGGAAGATAGGAATAGAGTAGGAGTTAATTAAGTCCGACGTGGATCAGGCACACCAGAGCAGGCATAGAGGTCAGAGGCATTCAGAACATATCCTATACAGGCAGCCACATACAGTCAGAAATGTGCACCCTTCGCAGACATCAGGCCCTGGCCTCAGCCAGACCACATTGCACCAACTGCTTGGAGGTCTCCCGTTTGACCCTAAACCTTAGGACTGTGGAGAGAGAAGATTTGGGAAACTGTCAAAAAGCAGAAAACCCCACTTAGCATGGTGTAGAATGATGGAGAATGATGGAGAATCTAGAGGTTTCAGAGCAACCAGCAGAAGCCATCTCTGCCCCAAGCCCAGGGGGTAGGAGACCCAGAAACACCTGTCTTCTGGGTAAGGTGATCGTTCCTGGGCTTTTCTATGCTTTACCTCTGAGTGTCCAAAAAAACTAAAGTCTATGTATATTGGACCAAGAAATAGAAAAGACCATTAGAAGAGCCACCCACAGAGGTGCTAGGGACAGGTTGGTTGGGAAAGAACCTGTTCTTGGGGGCTCTTCCCAGAGTGGTTATTGATACTAATGGAAGTTATTGGGAGGGAACTTTTAGAATTATAATTGACTGAGTTACATTCTTTTTTGTTAACTCGAAAGTTATACATAACTACATCTCCATAAGTGCAATATAATACAGGAAAAACAGAAAGTTCATTTCATTGTTAACGAATCCCACATTCCTCCTTTGAGGTAACCACGAGAGGTTGTTTGAGGAATCTGTTACCAGGTCTGTTTCAGACTTTTACAAACATATATGTTCACGTCAAATTATGTCTCTTGGTCCAGCTGGAGTTTGGCTTTGCTTTGTGTAAAGGGTATTACAGTGTTTGCTATCGAACAACTTGCTTCTTTTCATTTGACAACATCTCCAGGATAATTAAATATATACCAACAGATCTCCCCCATCCTTTTCAGCTGTGGGGTAGCATTCTGTATCATGCTGATATGTGGTAATTTATTAACTACTCCTCTCCCCCCGGGGCATTCAAGTTGTGTCTTTTTAAACCATAATAAACAATACTACAGTGAACATCCTCTTTGAGTACATGTTTTCCTAGGTTAGAATTTTCAGGTCAAATGTGTGTCTGTTTTCGTTTTAGTAGATGCTGTAAACAACTGAGGTTGGCCAATTTCCATGAGAATGTCCCCTCTTGGGAGGGTAGCTCAAACTACTGGGCATTCCGGAGGAAGAGCTCCTGCCACGTTTGCCCAAAAGTGTGATGTCTATGCCTCACTCTCTTCCCTACCAAGGGCGTGGAGCTTGCAAGAGACTTAGGGCACTTATACTTGATGATTTTAAGCTCAAGGAGCATTTCTTGAAGGCTGTTGAATAAACTGCCAGCTTGTGGAGAATACGGCCTGGCTCCAAGTGGCATCTCCCAGAGCTGTGGCAGCTGAGGCCCAGGAGTTAATTCCATCCCTGGGTGCAGCAGGCAGAGCCCCGCTCTCCATGAGTAATGAGTTGGTTTCTTCAAAGAGTGACTGTGCTGTGCCTCACTGTTATTTATTTATGTTTTCTGCTGAAAAATTTATGTAAAAAAAAAAAATCCTTTAAGGTCAGTACACGGTACTGTGCTGCAGACTAAACTATTCCGGCAACCACAGGTAGACCCACATGCTAAGGAAAGCCTCAAGTTTGGGGTGGCCATGGGCCCCAGGATCCTACTCTGGCCCTGGGCAGGGCAGACTTTCTGGGCTGAAAGGAGGCATCGGCTTCCTTCTGGGGCAGTTCAGGGGTACTGTAACCAAAGGGAAGGCACCAGGCACTGAGTGCCATCCTAATGGATGTTTCGAAGTGTAGGCAAAGCCATTAGCCCCACAGGGCTCCGGGAAGGAATAGTGGTGGCGGAGAAGCCCAGAGAGCTGTTAGCCCCAGCACCGTTTCTAACAAGAGCACTGCCCTGATTTCCATTATGTGCCGAAGTGCAAGGGCCATAATAACGTGACGCGGACTCTGAGCATTACAGGATAGTTTCTACAGCCATACGTGTGCCATGTGGGCCTTCTCTGACCTGCCAGCAATCCAGGGCTGCTGCCTCTTGGGCACACAGTGTGAGTGTCTAACTCAGGAAGGAAAGCAGCATGATGTGAGGTCTGGGTGAACTGGAAATGTGTCACACACTATGCCTTCTTTTATCTTCTTAGTATAATTGTGCAAAATTGAACCTTTTTAATATCATTAACTAACACTCCCAAAGCAAAGGCTGTGATCTCGACCTGGGATGACAGCGTACCAGCCCATGGCTTCCCTCCCCAGCACTGGAGTCTCTGCAACTTGTTAGACAGTAGCCAGTGCTGGAACGATGATGGGTGGAGAGAGCCTGAAGTGGGAGCTGGTCTGGACCAGGCTCCTATTCTCAGCAAGCCTGCTGGTTACTGAGGCTTCATTTTAGCATAAATAACCTTTTAGTCCATTTGTGTTTCCTTCCTGCCACCAACAGCCTGAGAGAAGGGGCAAGGATTTCAGGGGCTGGTGGAGTCTCCCCAGTGCTTCTCTAGTGCCGTTCCTAAAGAAGCTGGCATCGAAAATGACATGGCAGCATTAGGCCTGGGACAGGGCCAACATATGTGTGTCAGAGGAGCCCCAGAAGTGGCTCATTTGCCTCTGCCAAATATAGAGCAAGAGTATGATCCCAGAAATAGCATTCACGGGAAGCCCTGGGCCCACAAGCCCATCACCACTTTCTGTTTTTCCAATTCCTGATAGGCTCAATGTCCCCACCTCGTTCCCCAAGGAGGACCTGGTGGCCACTCATCACCTTTGTGCTAGGTACACTTTGTCTCCAGCCTACCCTTTCTGCACCTTCCCCCTCTCTTGGTGGCCCCTTTGGCATCCTTACCCTTTCTCCCTCCTCCCTCCACCAAAGCCTTCTTCCAGGAAAGCATGGACTGGGCTCCTTCACACAAATGCTTAATCAGTTACTTCCTCCAACATTGTGTTCTTATAGGCACTAAACCTAAACCCAGAGAGGGATTATTCTCTTATGATCACAGTTCTCAGCCACCAGCAAACTACAGGGGAAAATCATCTCTTGAATGGGCAGAAAGGGGTACCTTTTTGGCAGCTGTAAAATCATATCATAGAGTCATTCATTCTTGCATTCAGAAGGGGAACTCAGCTTTTCCAGGATAGCAAATTCTCTTGGTGATGTACAGGTGTGCAGTTTTTTTTCAAAGGCCTACAAAGTAAGAGAGGCAATCCTTAGACGACATCATTCTTCACATTGGAAGGGCATGAAGTTTTGATTCTTCAACCTTGTCCTCTCCCTTGACCAAGGCTGCACCCAATTGATGTTTCTGGTATGCACATCTCTGGAATACTGGGATTAGAGGAGAGGAGAAGTGTCAAAGTCCACTGGGAAAAACTCTCTGAAATGTAAAGATATAAGGCTTCTTTTTCTAACATCTCAGGAAAAAAATAAGAATGTGGAAGAAGGGAAAAACACTTTTTCCTTGAAATGTTGTTTCTCCCACTTTCATATCCTGAAAATCAGGAAGCCAGCCAAGAAAATGTAAATGGCCAGTTCCTTACTGACATATCTACTGATGATGATGGAGAAAAGCTCTGATTTTTCAAAGACTTGGGGTAAAAAAGAGATTCCAGAATGGTCCCCCCTCATAGTTGCTGGAGTTTTCCAGCCTACGCAATTGTGAAGTCTACCTTCATGGCTAACTGTTTCTCTGGTTGCCCTATTCTTCTTTTTCACACCATTTGGGAGGCTCAGTGGAGATGTTCTGGCCTCAGCTGCCTCCACACTTTAAAGTATAATTAGGTCATTTCACAGCCTTCTTGTTTGCAGTCAGTTATTTTCAATTTTTTTTAGTGTTTCCTCCTAGTTATTCAACTTTAAAAATAATAGAAAATAATGGCTAAATTCAAAATCAAACTCTCCTGAGCATCTCATACTAACCTCTTCCCCTTTTTTTCTCACTTGAAACCATTTGAAGAACTCCAAAAAATAATTTTTCCATGACCTTGTATAGGTTTGGCTATAGGCCATAGATAAAACCCCATGATAAGGGACCTTCTGATAGTGGTTCTAAACTCAAGCCAAACCCACCAAGGGATGAATGGCTCACAAGTAGCTCGACTTTCTCACAGGAGATTTGGCGAAGTTTAGATCAACATCTGAACTTTTGGCTCCTACTGCAACTGGGGGTGAATAAACTGAACTGGGAAAATTAAGTGTATTGGGGAGGGGGTATCTTCAGCCAATACTCAATGTGAAACGGAATTAAACATGCTAAAGCGCCAAGAAATATCTCTTTAGTCTTTTATTATTTCTCATTTATGGAGGTTTCAGTGTTGTGTTTCCTGCTGGGATTAAAATAGAATGGCTGAGAGAACTTTCTAGAGGCTAGTCCCATCCGCACAGTCCTGTGATTTAGCTGGCTCAGGGGGTTCAGGAACTTGGAATCAAATTCAACAAAGGCCCTACGTGGCCAAGAGCTTATCCCAAATAAATCATAGACCCAAACAAGGTGATGAAAATCTGTGGCTGACTCTTAGTTATACTGCTGATTTATTCAATGACTTACTGCATTTTTCTTTCCTCCATTCTCGATTTCTTCGTCTTTAGCATGGAAACAATGACACTTGGTACCTGCAAATACGATTTCAGTGGTTTTCTGTGAGCAAGAGGCTGTTTGATCCTGGCTTGTAGGGCTGGTTGAAGTTTGGTGGCTTAAGGGGATTTGTTACGACTGACTGTCCATAAGGTTTTATCAGCCCGGCCTCAGTTAAGGTGAAGACTTAAAACCATGGGCATAATTTACCCAGTTTTGTCAGTTCCTGGACTGCCAATTAGCAGAACTGAGTCCTAAGCCAAATGAGCAAGTACTGAAATCATGGAACCTTGTGGCTTCCCTTTGCTTGTCCCTGTCATGGTCTTGTCTTTCCACACACACCTTAAAACAATGGACTTCAGGGCTTGGCGACTTGCCGGCCAGGACAGCCCTGGGGCGAAGAGTAGGGGTGACGAGCTGTGTGGGGTGAGGGAGCCCTTTTGTTTAGATGTTGCCTTATCAATCTCAGCCATCAGCCCTCTTCAGAGATCCCTCATCAGAAAGGCCCTCATACCTTTCTTATTTTCTTCCCATAAAGTCCATGAAATTCTAGAGCAAGGGAGAACATCAGTTGGTTATTTTACAGAGGAGCAAACAGAGCCTCAGGGAGTCCAATAACTGTCAAGGCTCTCCCATCTGGGTAGAACCGTATGGGAAGTGGGCACCCTGCTCCCAGCCTGGTGTCCCGCCATAGCCGGGACTGCTTTCCTGCAATGGAGATTAACGCTGACACTGAACGAGTCTTGGAGTGTCTCTGCTACACATTCTGGATGGCAAACCTGTCATCAGCTTCGGCCAAGCCTCTTACTCTACTGCTCAGAGCTGAAATGGAACAGACTCTTCAAAGAAGCCAGTGCAGGTCAGGGTCCTGAAATGATCTGTGTACGAGTGTCCCGGGAGGGACTGTCTTAAATCTTTTATCTAAAATTAGCTAGTGATTTGGGGCAGACTCCTCACACTCCAGGCAATCTTGTGAAGCTCCTTTCACAGTGTAAGAAGTAAACAGAATACACTCACAGTGGACCACAGAAGTGGTGACAGTGAAGGTAGGGAGTTTCTGTAAGAGTATGCAAAAAAGCAAACTAAGGAAGGAATTCTAACCCCAAAGAATCTCAATTTAGAAGAAGGAAGAAAGTAAGGGAGGAAGAAAGATAAATAAAGAGAGTATGTGTATGAGAGAGAGAGAAGGACCACGAGAAACAACATTCCTATTTGAGGCCTCCCTGGGAGTTTCCAGGCTACAGGTGGAAGTGTCACGAGGGTGTTTCCAGGAAGAGCATGTGTGGTCTCACAGCACCAGGCAGTGTTCCAAAGCCTTCAGGGAGAAACATATTTCACTAGAGAGGTTCAGTTTGAAAGTAGATATGGCTGTTCGCCACTTGTGCCAGTGTTGTGACTTACTGACTAGGTAACTAGAGAATATTTGATTCTTCTTCCAGGGTGGAAGGAGTTCTGGGGCAGAAGGACTTTCTGGACTAGCTGGGTTGATGTTTTAGTAGCTAGCCACATGCTCTATCACCCTGAAAACTCAGGGCAACAGGACATCGGTGAGACCTTGACTTGCACTTTCCCATGCGCCTACTGTCTCTCAGGGATGGAAAGAGAATGGACACAAGGGGAAAGAAGGGGGCTTTTCAGCCAGACACTGATCTCAGTATGAAAATGACGTTTCTGTGGTCCACTCTTCCCACTTGTTGCTTGAACTCTGTTAAACCCTCTGGTCACTCGTGAGTTCACTTCTTCCTCTCTCTATGCTGGTCCGCAGCAGCTTATGAGGGGCACAGGCAGAGGTCTGACCCTCATGTGCAGGGTGGAAGATCTGTGGCCAAGCAAGGCAATCTCCTTGAATTCCTTCTTGGGTCTGATACAAAGGAACGCAAGCCAAAAACCAAGACATTCATAGATGGGTAAAAAGGTTCTGGTGCCATGTCGGGAAGAATTCCCTTCAATCAAACAGATCAAGGAGATAGAACTCCCAACCCCCACCTTGCAGCAGCCTCGATTACAAAGTCTCCTCCCAACTCCCACATGTGCCTTCATGGCATGGCCCAGGCTCACTGTCTCAGGCCCTGCTCGGGCTCCACAGCACTTGGAGTCATCTCCGCAGGGCCCCACTTTCCTTTGTGCTAATTTGGCACAGGTGAGTCTTTGCCTCCCTGCCACACTGAACGTCCTTCCTTGCTGGTCCCCTACACCTTTATTTTCCAGAGTCCTCAGTATGCTTCCTGGATGTCCTAGTAAGCCCTCTTAATAAGCTATGGCTGCTTCATTGGTTAATTGGTTACGGAAGACTGACTGCTCTTACCCTCACTGGGTAATGCCTACCATGGAAACATGAAACCCCCAGTTTCAGATCACCACATCTTCACGTTCCTAAGACGCCCCCATGAATTCCCACCAAAGTGAAGAGGCAGTAATATGAATAAATAACCAGAGAGTGCATATCCAGCCAAGTAGGGTCCGAGACAGAACAGGCACTGTTTTCCAGTAGAACAGGGCAATAGTGATACAGTGGTAGTTATGGTGGTAGTTACACTCAGAGAACTTGAATCCAGACTTTTTAGGCCTCTCTGGTCCTAATACAATATTTAAGAGTCAGTATTCAAGCTTTGGAGTCAGACTGAGATTTGAATCCACACAGGGGCCTAGAAGGAAACAGGGTCACGGGAGTACAAAGGTTGAAGGTGGAAGTCCTGTGGGTGGTAAGATCACTTTCTGATCTGTGTCAGAGGTGGGGCTCATTCCACTCTTCCTGGCACTTCTCACATTCACAAACATACCCTCCCACTGCAACAGAGTCCTGCAAGGTCCTCTCTAAATTTTTCCTCATTAAAAAAAATAAAAATAAAAATAAATAAATAAATATATGTGCGTGTGTGTATATATATATATATATATATATATAGGCACATAAACACACACACACACTCATACCCCTGTAGTCCCAGCTACTTGGGAAGCTGAGGCTGGAGTTTAAGGCCATCCCGAGCAACATAGCAAAACCTTGTCTCTTAAAAAAATATTAAAAACAAAATCATTAAGTCCCTGATCCCTGACTCCTGCTATTTCCTGATCCCTTCTCTCACCTTCCCAGTGGGGCTCATGACCCATGGCTGCCATTTCCCTTTCCAGGGAGCTGCTGGAGCTCCTAACCCATCATTTGCCTCCCTACCCCCACATAAGGTCAGTTTCTTTCACCCTAGGCTATAGGGACCCAGTGGGAGAACAACATCCTTTCTGGCCAGCATCCTAAGGAAAAAGACTGAGGTTTCCCTAGCAGGCCTAACAGAAAGGGAAGTAGCCAATGAAGGGCAAAGATAACATTTGAGAGAGAAAGCCCTTAATCAAACACGACTATCAAGAATATTAGCAAAAGGAGTAGAGAAAATTGCTATCAAAGTAAATGGCTTTTTGTACACATGTTCCCTTTACTTGTGTTTTCCCTAGTGTGCCTTTCTTTCCTTAAGGCTTGGTGAACAGATGCGCTTTTGAAAATGTTGATTAACGTAGCCTTTTTTCGACCCCTTCCCACTCACCCAAACTCCTGGGAGTGGTGATTACACGAAAAGCCAAGTCAAGCCGCTAACAAGGGTTCTTCTTCACCTTAAGTAGGCTTTGATTCTCCAGGTGCAGAAATCTCAGCTGCATCTGGGCAATTGATTTCATTGAACTTTAGAAATGGACCAATTCTTGGGAAATCATCCCATCCAGTTCTCAGCCTCCAGAGACAGAGGCTGTGATCTCCTGGGGTAAAATGCTCTCCTCGTCATTTTGATCCTTTCATCCTTCTTACTTCAGGATCAATGCCACATCCACCCCTTCCCAGACCAAGATCTATAGTATCCTAAGACTTCTTACCCAAGGGTGTAAGATGAAGCAGGATGACAGTCTAGACTCCAAATATCCATCACATCCTTGGCAGAGACCAGGTCCCTAACAGTGAGCACAGAAGTTGGCCCATGAGTCACTGGCAGGAGCCCTGTAGGTCTCATCCTAGGCTGATTTATAGATCCTCATCCAATGTTCCGCATCTTTTATCCGTGAAGGTATTAAGACATATGAACATCCCATCAAAACAATTTGTTAGAGGGCGGCACCTGTGGCTCAGTGGGTAGGGCGCCGGCCCCATATACCAAGGGTGGCGGGTTCAAACCCAGGCCCAGTCAAACCTCAACAAAAAAATAGCTGGGCATTGTAGCAGGTGCCTGTAGTCCCAGCTACTCAGGAGGCTGAGGCAGGAGAATCGCCTGAGCCCGGGAGTTGGAGGTTGCTGTGACGCCATGGCACTCTACCAAGGGCAATAAAGTGAGATTCTGTCTTTACAAAAAAAAAAAAAGAATTTGTTAGAAATGTGACAGTCATATTCCATGTTCTTTTTGTTTTTTTCCATAAGGTTATAAAAAGCTCTGGGTTGACTTTTCCCAAGCTTGATTTGATCCCTATGACAAACACCACCTGCCTCTCACTGATTCTCATTCACATCTTCATTCCAAGGAAACAGCCTGCTCTGTAGGGCTGGGGAATAATGCAGGGGTGGGCATTGAGGTTGGGAAGCTGGCGTGGCATGCAGGTGCCAGTTGCTGTGCTAGAAACACGCCAGGAACAGCCTGGATTTGTAAGGGACTCGTGCCACATGGCATCGATCCTTTCAAGTGGGGTCTTGGCAAGTTGTTTCGTGCATCTTTTACTAGTGAGCGAGGGGATGAGAATGTGCTGTAGTACTTTGGCCAGAAGTGAGGAGGACTCCTAACGTGATTAACCCCGGCCTCCAGGAAAAGGCTGAATTTCAAGTGTGACAGTGATGGATCAATCCCCAGTTCATATCATGGTCAAGGAGATCTTCCTGAGATGTAGTTGGATCAATCCCCAGTTCATATCATGGTCAAGGAGATCTTCCTGAGATGTAGTGCTGATGAGAGGGACACACTCAAGATGGTCTGACGTTCTTTTTTTTTTTCTTTTGTCTGATTCTTTAGCTGTTGGGGATTTTTTATTTTCTTTTAAGCTTTCATATTAGGAGTGCTAACCTCAAGATTGTTCACTGGACTTTGGATTGAATGTAAGTCCAAAAGGGCCACTCACATTCACTAGCGCTATCTTGAGCTGACAGACGGGAAAGGCACCATTAGCTTGTGAGACAAGAAGAAATAAGACCCTGCTCTTTGCCACATAGTTGATTCTCTCTTTGAATGTTTTACCATTTTAGATAGGTTTTCAGTGGCTCTAATTTCTATAAGTTGGAGTGCATAGTGGATAGAGAAACCACGGGGAAGAGGGCTATGAAGATGAACTTGATGGTGAGCGTCTCTGTGATTTAGCAGATAATAATGAAATTCAAGTTTGATTATAAAGTAGTTGTCAAAAAAATTACAATAAAAAAAGAAAAATATAAATAGTGGTAAGCGTGGAGGAAATTCAGAGTAAATTATCTTAGCTCTATTCAGGCCTAGTTAGTTAGAGGGGCTCCCCACGTTTGATCTGTCCTGACCACGAAGAAAGCCAATCGGGGAGGAAGGAGGAGAGATATTAGCACAGACATGTGAAGGTGGATTGGCATAATGAGATTCTTTCCAGTTCTGCTCTTACATTAAAACACACAATGATGAAACACGACTTCCTTAAATTATCGTGCCTTTATTTCAAATCCAGAGGAGGAAGATTCCGGTGCTTAGTGTCCACTTCAATGCATGCACATGGGGAGATATTGCATGCTCCACTAAATGGATGGCCCAGGGACGGCAACTGATATTGGCCGTAAGATGCCATTGAAGGTGCCTTAGATAAAACCCAGGCCTATCTTGGTAATGAATGACAAGTCATTAAAAATACACAAGTGAAAGGTTTACTGGGCACTGAAGACCCAGCCTTCCTTATTATTTCTGTTTTTCTAATTCTTGTTGGAAGAAAAGACATCATGTGATGGAGAAATGATCCAGTAATGTACATAGTGGATGATTTAGAAGTGGGTAATCCAGCTGCCTGCAGTAACGGGGCGTCGTTCTCAGAAAACTTGCATCTCTGCCTTTTAGCCATGGTCACAGAACTGGTGAAAACTTGGTTTGTTTTCCTTTTCATTGTAGTGGACATCCCAGAAATCCACGGGAGAGAGGGCTATGAAGATGAAATTGATGGTGAGTGTCTCTATGATCTAGCAGATAAGTTTGGTTATAATGTGGTTGTCAAAAATAATGGCCAGGGTATTAGAGGGCGAAAATTTAGAACTATCCTCAGCCAGACATACATAAAAGAATGAAGAAACTACCATTGCTCCATCAAGGTCAAATTGAGAGATGTAGAAAGCTTATTTAGTTCCCTCTGCCTAATCTGTAACAGGGCCCCTCTTTCAGGCAACTCTTTACACAGACAGGCCTTCAAAAGCAAAAGGTCTGCTCCTCTGTACGGGTCACTCCTTAAACACCTTGACCTTCTCCCAAAAATGGCCTGAGTGGACGAGCATAAATGTGAATGCCCCACCAGGCCTGTGGTGGTTTCTTGTTCCCTGGCTTGAGACAATTCCACATATTGTCCAAGACTCCAGGTTGAGCATGTTGCATGATTTGGGTTTCTTTTTCCCAAGACCCATGGCATATTTTCAAATTTATTCCAAGCATTATTTTTCCACTTCTAACACGTTCACTGTGAGACACTGAAATGAGCGTCCTGACGAGCGGGCCACTGAGCAGACGCGGAGCTGGAATTTCTTGCCTGGGCTTCTCAGAATGCCAGCGCTGATCTCCAAGAGACTCAGCAGCAAGATTCCACTCAAAGAACAACTTTCGACCAAGATTGATGTGTTTAAGAAGAGCAGTTTACAGAGCAGCTGCTTTCAACCTGACCTTAACCGAGAACTTAGTGTGTAGTTATAGAAACCGGAGTGACTAACGCAAACAGCACCTTGCTGACTGACTGCAGGCCCTCTCTGCACAACCCCGTCCAACACTCCTTTTATGAGCAAAAGCACACGGCCGACCTCCACGGAGAGGCTGTGCTATGTCAAGCAGCAGAAGCAGTGTGACGAGGGAGGGAAAGAGCGAAGGATGTGAGGCAGAAGAAGCTGGGCGCCCTGTGCCCAGCTCCACTGCCTGCTAACTCTGTGACCTGGAGTCACCTCATTTCTTCCAACCTCAGTTTTCTCGCCTATTAAAACACATATATTATCATCCCGCCTTCTTCACAGCATTATTGGGAAATGCTGGAAAACCAACCCCGGATGTGGCCATGCCTCTGCCACATCACGGAGTGCCACACGCTGCAGACCACAGAAAGGGATTTTCTCACAGTCCTGGAGGCTGAGCTCCAAGATCACGGGGCGCACTGTGTCAGCTCCTCCCAGGGCTGTGAGGAAATGTTTGTTCCAAGCCCCTGTCCTTGGCTTGTGGCTGGCCATTGGCACGTTCACATGGTGTCCCCCACTATGTCCCTGCATGTGAATTTCCCCTTTCTGTAAGGACACCACTCACATTGAACAGTGCCCACCATAATGACCTTATTTTAGCTTGATCACCCCTGGAAAGATTCTATCTCCAACTAAGGTCACATTCTGAGGTACTAAGGGTCAGCACTGCAACATGAATTTTAGAGGTGGGAGAGCTCGATTCAATCCATAACAAAAATGCATGCCAAGTTTTGGGGCCTGGAGACAAATCTGCTGCTTCTCTGGCCAGGAATACCAAGTTGGGAAACTGGTTATGTGAAGATTGTCCCCATCTGTCCTTTGACTGACTTGAAGTGGTTGGAAATGAGAGCTGAGGAGGCCGCCCGGAACACAAGGCTGTGCCAGGGGCTCCACGGGCACTCTGAAGGTTCTGTTCTAATCTGAGCTTTCCTGACATCAGTCAAATCATTTAAGTATCAAATGCTTAGACAGCAATTTCTATGTGCCAGACACTAAGCACTTTACAGATGGTAGTTCACTTAATCCTCCTAATAACCCAGTTGAGGTAGACTTTATTAACATCCCCATTATACAGGTGAGAGAACTGAGGCAGAGAGGGGTTAAAACACTCACCCAAAGTTACACAACTAGGATGTGATGGAGCTGGGCTTCAAACCTTCTGCTCTGACTTCTGTGCTCTGAGGAGTCTCTGGGGGACAGAGAGG
This sequence comes from Perodicticus potto, assembly GCA_963574655.1. Taxonomy (NCBI): domain Eukaryota; kingdom Metazoa; phylum Chordata; class Mammalia; order Primates; family Lorisidae; genus Perodicticus; species Perodicticus potto. The sequence goes on along the minus strand of CAUYRH010048125.1, from coordinate 8,435 downwards.
ACACAAGCAGGGCCCGTAATGTCTCATGTGCTTTTTCTGTCATAGATGAGTATGAGGTGGACTGGAGCAATTCTTCTTCCTCAACCTCAGGGTCTGGTGCCCCCTCGACTGACAAAGAAAAGAGTTGGCTCTACACGCTGGATCCCATCCTCATCACCATCATCGCCATGAGCTCACTGGGCGTCCTCCTGGGGGCCACCTGTGCAGGCCTCCTGCTCTACTGCACCTGCTCCTACTCAGGCCTGAGCTCCCGCAGCTGCACCACGCTGGAGAACTACAACTTCGAGCTCTATGACGGCCTCAAGCACAAGGTCAAGATGAACCATCAGAAGTGCTGCTCCGAGGCATGACAGATTGCACCTGAATCACAGCTGACGTTTCATTCCAGCAAGAGGGGCTGGTGAAGATTACATTTTTTCCCCCTTTGGAAACTGAATGCCATAATCTCGATCAAACTGATCCGGAATACAGAAGGTAGGGACAGGACAGAAAGGCAAGTCGAGGGAGGGAGGGATATGCAGCCACAATGGGGGTGATCGTCCCCCTAGGACTGCAGTGGCTGAGTCATTGCAGGAGCGGGTCCATGCTCTCTGCTGGGAAAAAGACAGGAGCTCATCTCTTTGGGGTCACAGTTCTGTTTTGTTTGTGAGTTTGTTATTAATATTATTATTATTGTTATATTTTATTTCTTTGGTCTGTGAGCAACTCAAAGAGGCAGAAGAGGAGAATGACTTTTTCAGCATAGAAGCGGAGCAGGGATCATTATTCTCCACTTTCTCTTTTAATGAACACTTGAAAAGCAAAGCGTCTCTTCAGCCTTTCCATCATTAGAAATTAAACTAAAAAAAATAAAAACGCCACCCAGCTTATCCCATCCCCTGATTGTCTGATGACTTAAAGGATATACTGCGGTGTAGGCTCTGCCAGCCAACCCTCCGAGCTGCCATTTCCAGTCCTAGCATTTAAGTAGGATGTTGTTGCCTTTAACTTTTTTTATCCAGGGGAATATTGCCATTTTAGGGTCAGCATGAACAGTTCTTTCTTGTATGCGATTGAAAACAAACCAGAAAGGAAACTTCACACAAGAAAATCCGTAGAAGCACCTCCACATGAGAAGCAGATGAGCCTTCAAGTGCTTTGTGAGTGAATAGGAGCCATTCTTTAAATCTAGACCCAGAGTGGTGGTGAGGCTTCCTTCGTGGGGCCTCTGCTGGTGGTCTCGCCTTTTCTTTTTCCTCCTCCTTGTTCTAAAACATACACATATGCACAAATGTGTGGGTACGCACAGGCGTGTGCACACACACACAACTTTGCAGGTCTCTAAGCCCCAAGAAACAGCATTGTTCAGTATTGTCAGAGGTGGGCTGGGGAAAATACAGGCAATTGGTATGTTTTCTCCATTGGTGAGATGGGGTAACTGGTGACCCCTGGGTGGGAAGGAGAAGCCCAGCCTCTGTGATCGTGGGATGGCAAAGGCTAAGCAGTATAGACTCGGACATTCTGACGAGTTGGTCTCTCTGACGAGCTCATAGATACAGCCTTTCTCCTTTGGGTTACAGCTACCACTTACGCCTTTCAGAAGACTCAGAGCTAGGATCTAGAAGAAATGATTCTATCCAGAGTCCGCAGGTACTATGGTCTGTTTTCATTCACACACATTCATGCACGCACACACACGCACACACACACACACACACCCCAATTTATGTGCTTTTATTAAGTGCCTTGAAAAAATGAAGAAAAATGTATTTTCCCTCTGGGTAGAAATCAGTGAATATCTTACAAGTTAAGGCATTCCTCCTTTCCTAACCCCAATGGCTCCATCCCCAGCATCCCCAACTCACCACTGACCTACCAGTGGGATGAGCCCTGCCGCCGAGAGATAATCAGAGCCCTAGATAACTCTCAGCTACTCTCAAAAAGGAGGCATCAGGAAGAGAACGAAATCGTGTGAAGGGTAAGATTGTCCACATCAAGATCCAAATCCTGATTACCTGTTTATGCCTAAGTATTGCCTGTGTGCTGGAAATACATTTTGAAACCCAACCAGTATGCCCAGCCTGTCGCATGTCCATGATAAAACGTCAGACTATTTTTGCTGCTATGGCCACCTACAATGTCGTTTGTCTCCTACCCAGGTGAAAGGGGAAGGGTGAATGGGACTGGCTAGTTACTTTAAATGTTAACTGATGAAAATGATAGTTCAAATGGTAATGTCACAGTGTTTCGTATGCAGAGAGGGAGAGTTCAACCCACAGCTATTTATTCACGTGTGTGTGTCTTTGCGGGCCTTTGAGTTCTCTTTATCTACTGTGTATGTTAATGGTCACGTGGGATGCAGTGCTGGTGTTGTGACTTTAACCTAGGGCCCCCGAGTGTCACTGCTGATCTCAGCACTCGTTGGCACAGTGGTAGTTAGAAGTGAAAAGTAAAGCTGTCACGCCCAAGGGCTTAGCTTTAGGGCACCGCCCCCCGCCCCTAAGCTGGGCATGCAGCAGAATAGAGTTTTTAATTAGCCCACCCTCCTCTTCACCCTCCCATGCAGCTCAGTGTTCAGAAAGCTGGTAAGTCTTAGGGCTTCCCAGAAGTCGCCTACAGAAGAAGAGAAGTTTGAAAGTCTACACCAGGGGTCCTGGCCCTCTCGTGCCCAGTTGGCCATTTATATGATTCCCCAAGTCCGGCCCTGCCTCCGGCCTGCAGTTCATCTCTAAGTTTTGTATGACTCAATCTGTATTCCTCTAAAAGTCCTATATCCGTAGTCACCATTGACTGATTTGCGGTCCTGAATGGGCCATGAATGCTGAATAGAAGCAGGGCATCCAGGGCTACATGTAGATACCTCACCAAGGCTGGAGACTGGCCTATTATAAGACAGAAAGAAAGGCAGTGGGGCCTGATCTTAACTTAGCCAAGGAACAGCTTGGTGCAAGTGTTACCTGTATCTGTAGGTAGGCTAGCTGACTAATCTCCCTGAGTCGTTCCCTGCGGGAAACCTAACTCCCAGTATTGATCTCCTTTTTGCCTTGTACTGAATGACACATTACCTCCACGCTCTCCCAGACTATGTGTCGACAGGGCCACAGGGTTGCTGTCTGTCTTTGGTGGGGCTGGGGAGTTGACAGGGATGAGGGTCCAAGGATTGAGCATGAATAACAAGAAAACAAGGGACAAAGTTAAACTGTCACACAGAAGGTTAACTTTTCCAGGGTTTGTAGTTAAAGGTATTCGACCATTTGCTGGCTGAGCCAGATCATGGGAACTTGAGAGCTTTTACTGTGATTCTTTAATGTACAAAATAAACAACAATGTCAAACTGTGTTTATATGATTTGTATAAAGCCTTTTTAAGATTACTATTTAAATAAACAGTATACCAGATATGTATTTCTACATTGTCTTTATTGGAGACAAAGAGACTTGGGATGAGGGTGATCAAATCATCCATTCCCAGTTTGCCTGAGACTTCCCTGGTTTTTAGCACCAAAAGTCCCATGTTCTGGGAAACCCTTTCTCCTAGCTGGCTTGGGATGCTATAACAGAATATAAAGGTCTGGGTGGCTTAAACATCAGACATTAATTTTTCACAGTTCTGGAGGCTGGGAAGTCCAAGATCAAGGCACCAGAAGATGCAAGGTCTGCTGAGGCCTCTCTTCCTGGCCTGGAGATAGCTTCCTTCTCTCTGCATGCTCATCTGACCTTTCCAAGGAGAGAGATCTGGCCTCCTCTTGTAATAAGCACTAATCCCATCACGAGATTCCTACTCTGGTGACCTAATCTAACTCTGACGCTTCCCAAAGGCTCCCAATACCATCACAATGGAGGTTAAAAGCTTTAATGCATGAATTTTGAGTGGACCCACACATTCAGTTCATAACACCTCGCAATCCTGGGCAATTTGGTAAGTCACTCTCTCAGGATAATATTTCTCAATATTGGAGTTAATAGGTTGGTTACTCAGTGGGCTTTTATGAAGACATGAGGATGGATAATAGGCTGCTTGAACTCAAGAGTCTGCCCTGGTAGACTGTAGAGCCTGGGATCCCTACAAATACCCTTCCTGCCTGGACCTAGCCAGGCCCTGCAATTTCAGATTCTTTGCTGCCTCCTTTCTGCTCAATTGCTTGTCAATGTCTCTGCTGAGCCAACACCCATGACGGTACTTCTCAGAGGGTGGTGGCTGGACCAGCAGCAGTAGGGAGCTTGGCAGAGATACATATTCCCAGGTTCCCTCCCAGGTCCGCTGAATCAGAAACTCTGGGGGTGGGGCCCAGGGATCTGTGTTTCAACAAGCCCACCACTGGGTTCTGATGCACCTTCAAGTTTAAAGACCATTGTTGCGGGGTACAGGTGAAACTTACTAAATGCAGAATATAAATGTCTTCACACAATAACTAAGAAAATGCCACCAAGGCTATGTTAAACAGTTTGATGAAAATATTTCAGATTGTATATAAAACCAGTGCATTGTACCCCATGATTGCATTAATGTACACAGCTATGATTTAATGAAAAAAGAAAAAATTAATACAAAAAAAAAACCATTGTTGGGGGGGAATGAAAATTATCCTGGCCTCACAAAGTGATTAAGGAGCCTCTCACATATTGGTTATAAGCTTCAAAATGAACCGGACTTTGGCCAATGAAAGCTAAAGGAGGCCAGGTATACTCCAAGGCAGTGCAATCCGTTCCCAGAGAAGGAGGAGGGAAGAGCTTTATTATGAATGCCACTCCCTCATGGGAGCTGTGAACCACAGCTAAATTTACATATTTACATTTTGAGGCTCCATTCACTCCAAAAAGGAAATCTGGTTCAATCATCTACTTAACAAATGTTTTTGAGCAGTCTCTGATTTTATAAGCTCTGGGGAGGGGAACAGAAAGCAAACAGCCGAGCACATAAAATAAGGAACGGCTGCAGTAAATGCAATGAGCCTCCAAATAGGTAGCTCTAGGGAAGAAGTGCTCCAGTCCCTCCCTCTAAATGGGGGGTAAGCGAAGGCCCCTCTGCGAAGCTAAATCCTGAAGGGACAAAGAGGAGCAAGCTGAGCAAATGCCCAGGAAAAGCTCTCCGGGTTGAACGAAGAATACATTCCGCTGTGGGACAGAGTTTGATGTGTCCCTAGGAACACAGAGCCCTGGGAGAAAAGCCTTATCAAGGGAGAAGTGCTGAGCAGGCTGGGAAGGGTAAGAGCCAGGTTGCACAGGGCCATGAGGGGGTCTGTCCAATCCGCACCTCTCTTCAGCTGTCCGTAATTGATGGATAGGGCAGCCTGCCCCATCAGTAAGGTCACCACAGTCAGATCTCCACAACTTCCTTCTTTGCCCCTCCTGCAATGTATGTAATATCCTGTATTTCCTGAGATGCCCAGCTCGATCATGTTACTGACCCTGACATCGGCAAAGGTTTAAATGAAAGCAAATTTCTTCTTTCGTTTAGTTGAGCTTTGGGGTATTTTTAAAGCCCTCATAAACTAATAATATCTCCTGGTCCCTAGCCAGCTAGTGTTTACATAAGATCTTTTTTTCTCTCTTATCTGCATCCTTCTGGAAATGTTTACCCGATCCTCAGGGGAGGCAGGCAGGCCAGTGAAATGAAGTTGGAACAGGACCATGGCTGAAGGAAACAGGACCCATCTGGAGGCCCAGGCCGCCTTGGTCCTGCAGCGCTGGTGATGGTGATGGGAGTGAGGGAGAGTCTGAAGAAGTTGAAAGATGACTCTATTCTCATTCTCACAGGCCTCGGGCTCTAATTCCAGCCGGAGCTAAACCAAACTCTTGTGAAAAAATACTTCCCCCTAGGGCATGGGGTGTGTTATGAGGAGTGGAGTGGGGGTAGGGAGGACGATCAGAAGAACAAATGCCACCCATTGTGGGTGCTCAGAGCTGCCTTGTCATCCACCCAAGGGCCCATAGCAACGTTAACACCCATTCCCAGAAACAAAAAAAGAGAAAGTATTTCATTTCTCCACCATAAATGAAACTTAAGGAGGGACAGTATTTGGTGGGAACACAACTATGGTGCATTTCATAAGGGTACATGTTAAATTTACTAAGTGTAGAGTATAAACGTCTTAACACAATAACTAAGAAAATGCGGTGAAAGCTATGTTACCCAGCTTGATGAAAATATTTCAAATGGTATATAAAACCAGCACATTGTACCCCATAATTGCATTAATGTACACAGCTATGATTTAATTAAAAAAGCGGGGCGCGGGGTGGGGGGGGGAGTCCTAAAAGCCTAATGACCACTCAAGCCTTAGAATAAGCAGGGCTTGCCACTGAATTTCTACCTTTCAGAATTCCTTGGTGTCCCTCGCCTGCTCTCCACTCCACCCCCCAAGATTAGTTCTCCTCCTTCCTGAGTTTTCTTGGCGACCCTGAAAGGCGTCTCCTGGCGGAAGGACATGCCTTCCACATTCTCTCTGGAGACCCCAGCGAGAGACCTCCGAGGGAACCATGAGCCGAATTGTTTCTGTACCTTATCCAGAGAATGACACCTGTTTCCCCTCCCTTTCCTGCCAGAAAACCCTGTAGGACATGTGTGGGGGGTGCACACAGGAGCATTGTTCAGTCACAGCAGGCTACAAGTGCCATAAGTAAAAGATGTCATTTCACTAAGAAAACGTATTGCCCCTGGCCACAGAGTAGCTGAAAAGTCCCCCATCCTTTCACTTGCCTGGTAGCACCACTGTAGCAGGAACCTCCTCTGCAGAGGACTCAGTACAGATGTTGCAAAGCCCACAAGGGTGCAAATGGCGGGCTGAGCATTGGAGGTGTGAAGATTTGGGGTGCTCAACTCTAGGTCCCTCAGCAAACCTCTCACCAAACCAGCAGGCTTAAGCATCTGTGGTCAGCCAGGGACCGTCTTCTACCCTGAGATTCAAACGACCTCCCCTAAAAATAATGAAGTCCTGTCTTTGGGGTGCAGGCTTTCACCTCCACAGGCCCCCAGACTTCTCCAAACCATCTGCAGGGCCAGGTTACCATGGTTTGGAGTGCAGCCCCGCTAATAAATCTCATCTTGAAACCCTTGACTGCCTCTGCTGGGAATTGAAGCACAGCCGGTCTGTGCACCCGCCGTCTATGTCTTGGTTCTGCCAAACCTCCCAAGTAACTGCCCTGATTGGCCCCAGCTCCAGAGCGGGTGGCAGGCAGCTTCTCTGGATTTGCCTTCTGTCTTCACCTTTTTCCTCCTTTCACCCCCTCATCTCACCTCTCCTTGAGCCTTCATATTTCTATTCGCAGCCAACTATTTTTAATGCCTGTGGGAGTTCAAAGAAAGCTTCACAGGGTTTTAAAATTCCCAGTGTTCCTTTCCCCTTGAACTTGGACATGCTGAGGAAGTAGAAGAGCATTTTTCTCAGAGTTTGAGAGACCAGAGTTCAAGGTCAGGTTCTGCCCCTAACTGCAACCTTGGCTGGCTTTCCCATCTGTAAAGTGGACTTTTGGGCTACATGAATTTTGATCTCCTAGCTAGGACATCCTAGTGCATGGAATGACTCTGCCTGGTTGTTTGTGTCAGTGCTGTACACACCCGCGAGGATACAGCTCTGAAGATGGTCCCTTCCCTCTGTTCTCAGACTCCCTTCTGCAGAGAAGCTGGGGATGGCACCTGTGGGCTGATGTCCTTCTGATGCGGGCCCCCAACCCCAGCTCCACAGCAGCAGAACTGTTCTTTTCTCTAGAGAGCTCATCCTATCCACTCACAAAGAAATTGATGTGCCTGCCTATCCCCCACCACCTGAAGAGTCTGAAATGAGAAATTATGCCCAAAGTTCTATCGTGTATATGGGTACTATTAGTTTCTGTTTAAATATGATAATTTAGGTTAAATATAATATTCAGATTAAAATTCTGTTGAAACAGTTGGAGGGTTTCCAGATTTAACAAATAAAAAATGTCCCATGCAGCCACTGTGGAAAACAGTATGGCAGTTCCTCAAAATGTTAAATATAGAATTACCATGTGATTCAACAACTCCACTTCTAAGTATATATACCCAAAATAATTGAAAGCAGGGACTCAAACAGATACCTGTGCACCGATGTGCACAGAAGCAGTATTGGCAAAAGCCAAAAGGTTGAAACGATACAAATGCTCATTAACAAATGAATGAATTAAATGTAGTGTGTGTGTGTGTGTGTGTGTGTATAAAATAGTATTCAGTCTTAAAAGTAACACACTCTGGGCTCGGCGCCTGTGGCTCAACAGGCTAAGGCGCCAGCCACGTACACCTGAGCTGGCGGGTTCGAATCCAGCCCGGGCCCGCCAAACAACAATGTCGGCTGCAACCAAAAAATGGCCGGGCGTTGTGGCGGGCACCTGTAGTCCCAGCTACTCGGGAGGTGGAGGCAGGAGACTCGCTTGAGCCCAGGAATTACAGGTTGCTATGAGCTGTGATGCCACGGCACTCTACTTAGGGCGACAGCTTGA